>JAHOYR010003227.1:0-12311 GCA_023213295.1 Bruguiera hainesii
AACTCAAAACACTTGTCTCATTAGTAAAGCAATCTTGTGATTATATTGCATGGTGATAAGGATGTTACTTATCTAACCATGTCTAAAAGAAAAGAAGTGAGAGAATGATTTATAAGTTGGGTAGAGAAAATAAATAAAGTATTAATCAAATCCTTTTTGAGTTGTGGTAATTCAAGTTGATGTAGAAACTCATTTTTAGTCTTACTGTCTTATAATGACAAGCATGTTTATCTACATAAGGGTAATGGTCGTTATAGTTTCCCTTTAATTCATATGTTTGTATAAGTATTAGAAAACATGAAATATACCATAAAAGAACTTTCATTAGGTAATAAATTAGGAGAAAATACATATAGTACAAATAAGCCTAATTATTATATGTTTTTAAATTTATTGAGTTTATGTAATGTGAAAGGATATAATTAGGATAAATCTTTCTTAGTCATTATAGTTGATCTTTTATTATTATTATTTTTTTAAACCAAAGGGTAAGTTTATTAAAAGAAAGCTAGTTTGTATAGTGGTTAGTGAATAAAATCCCTTATAATTTAGTTAGGGGAGTTACATTCTAATCAAAAGGACATATACCATCTCTAATGGCTTTAGTAATACAGTCCATAACTCTTTGGTCCTTTTGTTAAATCATCCTTAATTTTGCGGCTTTCATCTAAGTAGGCTATTCTTAAATATCATGAATAATTGGGCCAATTGCTTAAGGGCATTTAAAGGGTGCAATAGAGCAGGCTTTATACAAAGTTTTATAGTTTGTTTTTAGAATTACCTATAGCTAAACCTTCTTTAATGCTACACTAGTGGTCATTCTTAAAGCATAACTTCCGCTATTAAGGAAAATGAGATATGTTTTCTTGTAATGATACCATCAATAAAGGCTCTCTTGTATTATTCTTACAAATAACTATCATACCTACTCCACTCCTAAGTACAATTAGTGTGGCATCACAATTAAAGTTGAGCACACTTTTTGATAGAGAAGTCTAGTGAGATTCCTTAGTTGAAAGCAAATGGTGCATAGACCCTTTTGTGGGGTGAGAATTTAAAATAAGCTTATCTTATCAAAGGCTTGAGATGCTTTTTACATAGTAAGAAAAGGATCAATGCGTCTTTTCTTTAAACAAAACAAATAGTGCATCTTCTAAATATGCTAGCAAAGGATGGCTATATGACATATAATATTAGTAATTGCTTTAGGCTAGAACTCTATAACCATAGTAATCCACTACTTAACAAAGGATTGCTACTCTTTAATTTAGGAGAAGCAAGTTAATTTACTCTTAAACCACATAAACATAACATGCTTGCTTTTAAATAACATATAATTAAGTTTATAGAGATTTTTTAAAATTTAAACATAAGTCACTTTCAATGGCTTTTAGATTATAAAAACTAACTTAGGTGGGAAGGAAGTTATAAAGAGCTCTCCATATAAAGTGCTTAACTTTATGATGAATTTTCAAGGAACACAACACACACTAGGTAAATGCACTACATGTCATCCTTCTTAAATCGTATGTATTAGCCAATTAGCAATTATATACTAACTAATGATAGCCCCTTTTAATAGTGTATTTGCTTAAAGCATTAAAGTGTCAAATTTTGTCTTGATTTTAGCCACGGTTCAATAGTTTTTGTTAAAGGCTTTGATCAATCAAGTTCCCCACTATGATCTTTTGTGACTACTCTAATCTTGGAGAAAGAATGTGAAATTACAACAACTCTTGTACCTAAAGTTCAATCCATATGTTAACTAACCTATGCCCCATTGTAGGCCATTAAAAGCACCTCTCAACCTTGTAGTTATGCTGAACCCAAAAGCATCCTTATTTTTTTACAGTTGCAAGGAAAGTTTTTAAAGGAACATATAAGCCCTTTAACAATCTAACCAAAAGGCTTCCAAATTTTGCAAGATATGCCAATATTGCTTAATGAGTAAGGATAAATTGAAATATTAAAGATCCCTGAAACGTATCTCTTTTAATCCTTAGGGATGGATAATAACCTATAATTCTTTCAGTGGATTTAAAATTTCTTTGCCCCCACCAAAATTTGGCAAGTTTATGGTTGATGCAATTTTATAGATGTGTTGGGATCTTAAAAACCATCATTATGTATATTGGGATTGAGATAGCTATTGATTTAATTAGGACTTCCCTTCTAACTAAAGAGAGAAATTATTGTTTCCACCATTGAATTTTTTTATTCACTTGATTTAAGATAAAATTTAGGACCTCAATTTTGGAATTTCCCAATTAAGATGTAAGTTCCCTTTGGCCTTGCCAAGATATTTGCACTAAATCGCAAAAATTGATTTGTAATTATAGGATCAATGTTCTTACTAAATTACCCCTCAAAGTTATGTTTATTAACTTACTGACTTGAAACTTGACAATACATCTCCATAATTTACATCATCATGGTAGCTTTTTCCATAAATGTTTGTCCAAATAATAGCGTATCATTTGCAAAAAAGATGTGTAAGATGGTAGGTTATAGCAACTTGATTTTGTAGCCTTGTAATTGTTTGTTGAAGATGGTGCTTTCAAGAACTTTAAAAAGCATGTCCAAGTCTAAAAGAAATAGATATGACAAGAGGATATTTCCTTGACGCAAATCCCTAGATGATTGAAAATAATAGGTAAGACAACTATTAATAATAATTTAGTATGGGACTATCTAAACACATTGCATCACCTTTAAAGTCCAATAATCCAATAATGATAAAACTCTATTCAACTTTATTATATACCTTATACATATCAAGTTTAAGGGACATATAACCAACACGCCCCCTCATCTGTCTCAAGCCATGGAAACACTTATAGGCAACAATGATGTTATCTTAGATATATCTTTTTGTTATGAAGGCATTATGGTTGAAAGAGATTATGGAAGAGAGAAAAGGTTTCAATCTTGTAGCCAAAATTTTCAAGATAATCTTGTATGAATAATTGTAAATATTAATTTGGCAGTATTTGATGATTAATTATGGACCTTTAGTGTTAAGAATGATCACTAAAGACATTTGGATCAAATCCTTTAGGAGAAAACCAGTACTAGAAAAATAATTAACCATTTAGATCACATTATGCCTCATTACACTCTAAATTTTTTGTTAAAAAAGTCTTTAGTATTTATTATGCCTTGATGTTTTGAGAACTTTCACCTCAAAACCTACTTGGAAAATCTTTTATTTAGTACCTATGTAGTAAGCATATGATTTATCTTGCTAGTTAAAAAGGGAGGTAAAACATGTAAAATAGTTTTAGCCTTAATAGTTTAAACTCCTTTATATAGTTCTTGGATGAAGTTTCCTATTAATTAGATAATTTTAAATGACTCCTCGATCCATGATCCCCTCTTAGACTTTAGCCTCACAATTTGATTATTTTGGTGCTATTAAAGGGTGATAACAAGGAAGAATCGAGTGTTCTTGTCACTATAGGAAAGTCAATTAAGTCAAAAGCGCCACTACAAGTATTTTCCTCTTAACTCTATGCCTTATAAATTTCTTGAACTAGTTGTTTTTCTTTGTTTAAGGATTATTTTATAAGGGGTCCTATTAAAATGCCTCAATTTCATGTTTTAAAAGAGATTTTGACTTTATATTTCCAATATATTAGGAACTTTATTTACATAAACTCTTTACAATGTAGCAACTTTCAAGCCAACAAATAACTCTAAAACCCTATAGCATGCACCTATTAAACACACTATATCACATCTGTACACTCAATTGAGTCAAATAACTTTGATTTAAATTTAAAAATCCTCCTCTTACTTTTTAGAATTAAGTTAGAATTGAGGATAATTAGTTTGTAATTAAACCTTATGTGGGTTATATGGAGGAGAAGAGCTTTTAGACATAACTCTTAACAATCAACATTCACAACTACTTGATCAAGTCACTCAATAATATGCTTATATCCAATTGCTTATTTATTTAAGTAAAAGGTTGTCTTTTATAACTAAAAGCGAACAAAGAGTAAGTGTCAAGGAATTGTTGATTAGTTTTAGCTTAGCCATAATCTAAGGGTTTCTTTTCCTACTTTTTAATGCTAGATACTACTATAATGATGTCATCCAAATACAATCATGGAGTGCCCCTACTCAATTTGAGATAGCTTAATTCCTCCTATACACTTTGCTAATGTGTTTTATATGAATCACTATAGATACATAAAAGTTCAATAATAGAATTATCTATATAGGAAAAATTTTGACTTTTAAAGGATATTCAAACTTATATTTGTCTTCCCCTAAAAAGTCATATTACTTAACTTGCCCATAGGTTCAACATATTTTACTCAATGGAATGTAATCACTGATTGACTTTAGTTACATAACTAGTTTTATTTTTGACTTCCTTAAGAAGAACAATTTTTAGGAAATATTGTTGGATGAACTCCTACAGAATTCAAGCTGTAAAGGATTACTCGAGCCCTTAATAGTTTTATGCTAAGATGATTATTAGAGATTATGCACTTATAGGTTAGCCACCATCACCATTTGTATAGTCTAAGCTTTTGAAACACATTATGTGTTTTGGTAAGTTAAAGCATCACCCTCACTATAGTGAAAATAAGTTGAGAAGTATACCATAAAATAGGTTAAGTTAAAGCAAAGAGGCTCATTTTTGCCTTTTAGGTTTGTCTTGCTCTTGTTAGTATTTTAACTTAAGGTTGTTTTTCTTATTGGCCAACTTATATAAGGGAATAATAGAGCTTAGTGGGAGAATAATCTTCTGTATCTCAGTAATATGTTTGAGATCCAAGGCCTCTGTGTGAGTCATTTTAGGCCTATGTATCTTAGGCTTTTTTGTTAGATAATGGGAGGCAAGTTTGTTATTATGCTTCTTACCTTGTTTGGTCTAGGTAAGAATAAATCCATGTTAAGGTAGGCGTGACTCATTAATTAAACTTATGGGCTTAGATGATAACTAATGGCCTACAAAGTGTTATCCTTGCTACTAAAAACTATTAAGGTATATTAGAGAAATGAGGGATTTAGGTGAGTTCTTTTTTAGGAAAAGAAAATAGCTATCCTTTATTAAAGGAATCAACATAGTGCCTTAGGCCTAACATCCTTTCACAGTCTTTTCTTTTTAATTTTCACTAAGAAGGGTTAGTTAAAAGTATAAAATAATAAAGCTCATTGACTAATATTGGGCTATAAACTTGGACTTCTTATGATGGTGTGTGGCTTTCAACTTTTTCCCTTACCTTTGTCGTTACAACTCTTTATTGATAATCATTGTGCCTATTGTGTTCCAATAGCTTGTAGTTGTCTTATAGGTTATTAAGAAAAGGGTTTGGGTGTCTTTGCACTCTTTTTTCCATATGTAATTATATGCCAAACTGTTGTGGGATGATTCGTTCAAGTTTATTCTTCCCCCACCTCTGGAATAGGGCACCCTTTCTTTATGTGCCCAAGGACCTTACAAGAATAACAAAACTCAGGTAAGCTCTTATATTTGATATGGATCTAATCATTCTTCCCATATAATGTTTTATTATAAAAACCAATCTTTAAAGGTTCCTCCATACACACATTGATAAGTAGAAGGTAGATGTTTTAGTCAAGTACGTTATCAAAGGAGAAATCAATCTTTAATAAGCTAGTAAACACATTGCCAATACACTTGGCATTTTCCCTAGTCATTTGTGCAAAAGGGAAACTATGCACTTAAACCCATATAGGAGCGATAAATGGATTTATTCCCTTTAGAACGAGGTTTAGGGGTCATTCTTGTATGATTAGACACTAGTTTCTTAAATTCCAAGGAACACTTATTAAAGATCCTCTTTCTATTAGGTTTAAAGTTGAATATAAATAAGAAGGAGTTATTTTGGAATCTTTAAACCTATAACTCATTTTAAATATTTCAAACTTTCTTCATGATTGATCTTACCATATTAGGAGTAAAGGCTTAGACAAAAAACACTTTACCTATCAAAATTGAATTTGTAACTTTCAACGTTTGAATTGGATTGGACTTTAGCTCTAGAGCATCTTTACCACATTTAGAAACATAGGTTTTGGCCATTAACTCCTTTATTTTTCCCTTTTTATCCATCATAAATGTCATGATAACATATAGTATAAATGGCTAGTAGGTTGTTAAAAAGAGGTATTAAGAGCCAAGATACCTCCCATAGGCAAGAAGTAGACTTTGCCTTTTAAATATAGAGAAACCCTAGATACAAGTTTGTTTTAGGAACTTTAGTGAGTTTAACTAATAAGGAATGTTAAACTAAATTTTACTCAATGAGAGAATAATCATCATCAACTAATTAGTAAGATGGAGATGAACCATTAGAGTTTACATAATTGATCTTATTCAATTTATTAGTTGAATAGACTATCATGTAATTTGGTTGTGCTCCTAGTATATAGTGAGATTAACTTTATTTTATCTATAAGTTAGAGCACTTGCATTGGTATTGTCATTTCTTATTTTTCTAAAGTCAAGTATAATATATTTTGAGTTATATTGAACTAAATTATATGTAACAATTTTTATAAGATATAACTTTATTCAATATTATTATAGAGCTATAATTCTTTTAATTTTTAATATATCAAATGCTGATATAAGTCTTATTTATAACTTTATAATTAGTCATCAATTTATAAATTTTTAAAGAATACTAATTTTTTGTAGAATTGATAAAATAATACAAATGATTTAATTATTATAATGCATAACTTAATTAACATATATATCTCCTTTAAAATTATTTAAGAATTGTTGAACATCTAATTAAAAATTTTAATTCATTATAACATAAAGAAAAAAAAAATTAATGATTATTCATAAAGTTACGATAACAACTAAATATCAAATAGAAAATTAGATGAGGAAGAAATTGAAAATTGGAAGATTAAGTAGAAATTTTAGCGAGAGAGAGAGAAAGAAAAAGTGTATGAAATTTTGTGTTCAACATATAAACCCTACCTCTCTTTGTTTCTATTTTTCTTTTTTGTCTAATTTTTAATGAAATTTGTGAGTAATATATCAAATGGAACTTTTTCCAAGTAATACAATAATTAGTTTTATTTTTATCATTGATATATAAAATGCATACATGCCCAAAAAACTAATGTCACACAAACTCTAAAATTTCACCTTTATTATTGCTTCTATAAAACTATCATGTTCATTATAGACTTGGTAGGGCATAATGATTAATGTATGTTTTCATCAAAGTGACATTTTTACTTTGATAGAGGATTTTTACCCTAAGAATGAATTTGGATACGATGGGAAGTAGTTATTATATCCAATTTTCATAGATCCACTAAACCTTTTAGATTCTATTAAGGGTTTTTCCCTTAAATTCAACTTTTAAAATAATGTAATCTTAATGGAGGGTTTTAATTGATAAATTAACAATCCTAAAAGTCTTAAAGTATAAAATGAAATTTTAGAGAGGTAAGATGCAAAAGAGATAAATTACAAGGAAGTTAAGTGTATTTAACCTAATATTTTATTCAAGTAGACATTATTTTACTTATTGTATACATTTAAGTTTATTAATTTTATATTGAAGTAGTTATTACCAACTAGTTTTATTATCAATGCAAATGTATTTTATTATTATTATGTGTTAAGAATTTTATTTAGAAGAAAAATAGATAAAAATAAAGTAAAAATAAAAAAAATCATTTTTAACATTTTATTTACAAGAATTTGTGCACTATTCCAAAAAAATAATAAGTAAAAGGTAAATTAACAAAATAAAGGCAATGGATTGAACCAACTCATAAAAATTGAGTATACATACACTATAGTCTAAATTTCTTTCTTATTAATAGAAAGATTTGTAAATCCCAAATAACATACATGCTAGATTTACTCTCTCTCTTTTTGATAAGATGTTTGTTCATGGATAATGTTGATGTTCATACATTCTCTCATAAGAGCTTTCCAATTACTGTTTCACAACCTTTCAAATGTCACTCGATTTATCTTGCATCCAAAACCAAGGTTTACATGTAAAGAACCCAATAATAAAATAAAAATAAAAATTTCAAATTGTAAGAATAAAAAATCAATAAGAAATTGAAATATCATTAAGTTAAATTAATGTTAGGTAGGTAGATTAGTAAAAGAATTCTAAGAAGGATTTAAGAATTCAACACTACAACCTAATTTAAGAAATCCTTCCAAACTTTTGCTTTCATCACTAACTCCTAAGCCACTTGCACATATATTCAACCAAGAACTAACAAAATATTAATAATAGAATATTCCTACCTTTTTTGGGCAAGGGGCATCAATAATATAACATTCAACTAAGAACTAACAAAGCATCAATAATAGTACCATTTCAAAAGGCCTTTGATGTAGGTTAGTCAAGGTTTTCTATAGTTTTAAAACATTAAAAACAATAATTAGTTTGACCCTTTAGTTTCCCAAATATTATTTGCCATACTTTAATTGCTCCAATGATTGTTGTCAATGGTTTTCCTTGTTTTTGAACTTTATTTAGTCAATCAAAACTTAGTTACAATCTTTGTTAGTTATTATATTTTGATGATTATTGCACTTGAATTGTAAAAGTTAAAAGCGGAAATGAAAGAGAGCTTTTCCTCTCAATTTTCACTCTCAATTCAACTATTTTCTTATCTTTAAGTTACATTAAATCTATCTATACTCAATAATTATTGCACCAATATCTAATTAAGAGTTACCATCTGATGAGTGAAATTAAGAGAGTGTTATAAGTGATTAAAAATGGAACAAAATGAAGGAGAAATGTGTCACATGGTACACTTATCTCATAAAAATAATAATATTACGTTGATGCTTGGTTAATAAAAAATTTTCTCTTTAACTATCAAAAAGAACTTCTCTTACTTTTTTTCTTTATTATTTTTTCTTTAGACCCTTTTATGTAGAAATATTGTTTTGATAAACACAATGGATATAATGTAGTTTATATCAAATGAAATAATATTTAATACCATATAAATAGTATTTAATGCTACACAAAATTTACATGTAATTTTACTCTATTTAGTATCAAATGTTATTTCATGTAATATAAATTGCCTATTGTGTCTATCAAATAATGAGTCCACTATTTTCCTTTTTCTTTGTTGTCTAATTACAACAATAGTTTCAAATTTTGGCTAAATTATAGAAAGTTTATGATCCCCATCTATTGACATTAAGTAAAAAAGAATGTTTTGAGAAGTTTCTTGCAACTCTATTTAACATGGTGTTGGACGCAACCAAAGTGGAGTTTGGAGGTAAGGAGGCAAGAATGTTTTAGACTCTTCTTGGACTTTTCTTTTAATCAAATTTGGCTCTCTTGTTGCTTTCCATGATCGAAATAAGAAACTCACAATTATCTTGTGCTCTTATAAAATAGTTAGGATTTCAAAATAGTAAATGGCTAAAATAAAAAATTTTCTCCTTTTTTTTTCTTCTTAAACATTAAGAAGAACTTTTTAAAAAAATTATAGTGTTTTTAATAAAGATAAGGTTTAAATAATTGACCTCTATCTTAAGATTTTACCTTCCTCTTAATAAGCACTTAAACTACTCTCATTACTCAATTTTTTTTTTCCAACTTCTCTCCCTCTCAATGATTATATTTATTGAGATATTAGAGATTTAAATATAAACTTTCTTTACCTCTCTTGTAGTTTTTAATATGGTTATAATATCTTAAAACAAATCTTCATTTGATATATTTTTTGCATTTTTTTTCTAAAAATCAAGGAAAAAATTTAGAAACTTCACTACTATAAGAGGAAAAAAAGAAAAAAAAATAACAAAGGATCAAACTTATGTAATCTTTCTAAAAGACATCGGGTAAAAAAAACAAAATGTTCCACAATATTTGCTTTTTTTTTTTAATTATACTCACATTCTCTCTCTTTTTTTTTTTTAAATAACACTCATTATATTTTCTTTGTTAATATTTTATTTATTAAGTCAAAATTCACATCAACAATTTGATGATGACATGACAATACTTTTATGAAAAAAATTCAAATTAGACATTAATTTTAAAAGGAAAAAAAAAGTTAAAAATAAAAAATTAAGAAAATTAGAAATTAATTTTGGTAAATAGAAAAACTTCTAAAATAGAAAAAAATTCTAAAAAATGAAAATTAATTTATAAAAATATTGAGAAATTAGAAATTAATTTTAAAAAATAGAAAAAAATCTAAATTAAATTCTATAAATGGAAAAAAATAAAAATAAAAATTAATTTTGAAATTTTTAGAAAATAAAATGTATAATAAATAGAAATTAATTTTAAAAAGTCCTAAAAGGTAAAAATTAATTTTGAAAAATTCTGATATTTGCTCATTATTGTCAACTTTAATGTAATACTTATTTGGTAAACATCCTCTACTTCTTCTACCATACCCAAGATAACACTACCGCCACGTACTTAAACCTCTTCATCTCCTCCCATAACTCCCTCATGTCCACTCACAACCTCCTTCATGCCGTTTCTACACGCCCTTCACCACCATGCTTCACAACTTATTAATAGTTGATTTATATTGTCTAATTTTTAGATTCAAGTAAGATATCATATATTCTCTTATTGATATAATGAAGAAACTTAATTCACGGCCGTGACATATTAAAGATATGTTGAAGGTTATATTAAGCATTGTTTTGTATTTGTTGAGTTGATCCACACTATCAACCATGGGATAGTGCCACCATTGTTTTTGAATATTATAATTAAAATTAAAATTTATTTTTCATAATTTTTTGAATATTTTTCAAAAAGTTTTTAAATTAATTTCTTTTTTTTTAGAAGTCGTTTCTATTTTTAAAAATTAATGTAGATTTATTTTTTGTTCTTTAAAATGAAATTCTAATTCTTTAGAATTTTTCAAAGGTAATTTATATTTTTATATTTTTTATATTTTAATTAATTTTTAATTTTCAAAATATTTTTGAAAAGTTTAATGCCATGTCATCACAAAATTGTTTATGTGACTTTTGACTCGGCAAAATTAGACAATGTGGCATTTCGTAGACTATCATGTAGTAAGAATAACAAAAAATTGACAAAAAAGGAGTATAAAAGTTGACAGAAAAAAAATGTAATAAGTATAATTAACAAACCAGACAAACGTTTTAGGCAATTTTTTTTTTCCTTTACCTACATATTTGTGTTGCATTATGTTTCCATGGCTATTAATTATACTACTTCATATTCAACAGTGTGGGAGCTTTGTTTATTGAGATACCAGTTTTTTTATTTTATAAAAATTTCAAGGAGGTGGAATATTATGTAAAAATGGATTTCTTTATGCTTCCGGAAGGGCTTCTAATTCAACATCCACAACTTTGGAAACAGCTTACAGACCTAAAGCTTATTGTTGCATAAACGAAATTGAGATCTTCCGCTTGAATGGTCGTGATCTTTGAGATTTATTGCAAAATAGTTGAATATATGCAAGAAAAAAAGAAGTGCGGGAGGCATTCAAAATAAAAGAAAATGTTTCAAGTATTTTAATAATTAAGGAAATAATGATCAAAGATCGGAACTCTAAGGCTTATAATCTGCATAAGAAGACTACAAGGCACAGTTCACAGTTGAATTCTTCAACAATTTATGGGTTTTTTTTTTCGTGTAATTTACATTTTTTTTATTAACTTACTATATTAGTATTTGTTTTCAGTTCTATCGTCCAACGTTAAATCATACTCTTATTGCACTTTTTGACAGGCTTTTTACATATTATATTCAGATTATTTGTACATTTAGTTAGTATTCATACACTTCTAGTAATATATTTTTTTTAATAAAAATGAATAGTACAGTGCTGTATTAAGTATGGCTTACCACTCGGATTTAGGCTAAATTGAGAACTTATACCTTGTGGCTCAGACACTATGCGGCCTAATCTGAGTTCAAATTTAAGTACGGTATGACTCGTTCTAAGTCTGTTTTTATTTTTTATTATATTATTGAACATTAATATAATATTTCTAAATTTTTTATTTTGCAATTAGATTAAAAAAATTATTGCGGCGAAAATTTGTATGTTAATTTGTATGATTTAAATATAATGTCACTATTATAAAGAGAAAATGATACATCATTATCTATTCAAGATGATAAAATTGAAGAAAGTAATTAATTTAAGTGATTTTAATTGAAATTTAAATTTTATTAATAAGATTTCATGTAAAAATGTTTTATTTATATTTTATTTTCTTTCTTAAATCTAAAAATTTCTCTATTTTTTTTTAATCTTTCACTTAAATTGCATATTTATTTATTTATAAACTTACCCTTTTTTTTTTT
>JAHOYR010003253.1:1817-12491 GCA_023213295.1 Bruguiera hainesii
AGCCTTGTTAGAAGGAAATCAAGAGAAGCACACATTATTGACTGATTCATGACCCTCCCAGCTGGCCTCTTAGGATTAACACTCGATTCCCCGTCTATTTTATCCATCTTGTCTCGAACTTCCCAAAACATTTGGTCAATCCTATCAAATTTCTGCTCTAAGGATTTCATCAACAATTTGAAATCTGGAAGAACCACTTCCTCCTCTCCATGTGAGAAATTTCCTTCTTTAGCATTAGACATTGTATTGCAAGATTGTTAGTAAATAAAGAATATACCTCATGAAACTGACTCCCTTCCATGTTTTCTCTCCACTCAACTATAGTAGTCCTCAACTCTTGTATTTCACACAATGAATTGCAAGACTTTAAGAGCTCTTTCAATAGTTCCAAGCAAACTAAATTCGGAACAAACAAAACTTGCCTATATCAATCCTAGACCTACCTCTTCAGAGAAGTGACACAATCAAGAAGATGGGCAATAAAGCAAACAGAATGACAAGGAATACAATGATATGAGCAGTGCAATCGGGCAACAATCAATTATCAAATATAATTGAGTAAATGACCAATTGACTAATGGAACCTTTTTTTTTTTAATTATTTTTGGTTAACAAATGGGTATTTGTAAAAAAGAAACAAATAGCAGAAAGGCAACCAAAGAAATACACGATTTTTCTTTTCTTTTTTTTTCTTTTTTTTTTCTTCTTTGGTTATTCAACTGATAATGAAGGATACACGAAAGAGGTGATAACAAAAGAATAACTAACCTGAGTCAGAAATATGGCTTTAATACCAAATGATATGAACTCTGATTATTTGTAAACGGAACCCAACACCAATGTTGGTATAGGATCATTCTAACAAAGGTTAAGGGATTTTGGAGTTTTGACCCAATGATTATAAACAATTAAGAACCAGAACTTAAAGATTCAGATGCCACTCCTAACAACAATAACGTTGAAGAAGATAAGTCTGTTGAACCAACACACTTAAGTATGAAAGTTCAGAATTAGTTCTCAAAGAACCAGAGAAAATACCTCATACATTCATCATATGTCATCCTCCCCTCTAACCACCATTTTTATATGCTAACCCCCCTAAACCTTAGCTAATAAGATGGGTTTTCCAAGGAAATTCGTCCAATCTACCAGCCACCCTCTTTATATGCTAATAAGGTGGGATTATTAAGGAAATTCGTCCAACCCACTAAATAATAATAATAACCCATGAAAATAACCCATTTAAAAGCCTAAACATAGGCTCCCAAATTCAATTTCCTTCCCAAGGTCATGGTTCTCAAATTCCTCCATAAATGACACATTCGCAAGCCTTGGTGAAGCCTCCATCACCCTTAACTCATACCTAGCAACTTCCTGATAGTAAATGTCGCACAACAAGTTGTTGAGAGCTTCCTTTACATTCTTTGACCTTGCCCTCATCATTGGTCCTCCAAGGTTTTGCAAAGCATCAACTCCCTTGTTGATTTGAGCTGGTACAATATGGATTCCATCAAATAGAGTGCTTATTGTTTGTACACAAGCTATTTTCAACATCATTAAGTGATAATGAGTGATTACAATGAAAAGTCCAGCCTTGACAGAAGGAAATCAAGAGAACCACACAATTGTGAGTGATTAAGCTGAAAATACTTGTAAGAAATGCTACTCATCATTATATACTCGTTATTTAATCAAATTCAATGGATTCCTAAGTTCAAGGAAGTGTAGATGTGCTTGTTAACATGAATAGAGTGCTTATTATTTGTTCACAAGCTATTTTCAACATCATTATGTGAGAATGAGTGATTACAACAAAAAGTCCAGCCTTGTTAGAAGGAAATCAAGAGAAGCAAACATTAGTGCGTGATTATGGTGAAAAAACTTCTAGGAAATGCGACTCATTATTAGCTACTCATTGTTTAATGAAATTCAATGCATTCCAAATTCCAATGAAGTGTAGATGTGCTCGTTAACTTGAATAGGGTGCTTATTGTTTGTACACAAGGTATTTTCGGCATCATTAAGTGTGAATGAGTAATTACAACCAAAAGTTCATCCTTCTTAGAAGGAAATCAATAGAAGCACACATTAGTGAGTCATTAAGATGAAAATACATTCAGGACATGCGACTAATCATTAGATACACATCGTTCAATGAAATTCAATGAATTCTTAATTCCAAGGTAGTGTAGAAGTGCTTGTTAACATCAATAGAGTGCTTATTGTCTATACACAAGGTATTTTTGGCATCATTAAAAGAGAATGAGTGATTACAACAAAAAGTCCAGCCTTGTAAGAAGGAAATCAAGAGAAGCACACATTAGTGAGTGATTAAGCTGCAAATACATGAAGGAAATGTGACTCATCATTAGATACTCGTACTTAAATGAAATTCAATGCATTCCAAATTCCGAGGAAGTGTAGATGTGCTTCTTAACATGAATAGAGTGCTTATTGTTTGTACACAAGGTATTTTCAACTTTATTAAGTCAGAATGAATGATTAGAACAAAAAGTCCGGCCATCTTAGAAGGAAATCATGAGAAGCACAAATTACTGAGTTATTCAGCTGAAAATACTTGTAAGAAACGCAACTCATCATTAGATACTCGTAGTTTAATGAAATTCAATGGATTCCTAATGCCGAGGAAGTGTAGATGTGCTTCTTACCATGAATAGAGTGCTTATTGTTTGTACACAAGGAATTTTCAACATCATTAAGTGAGAATGAGTGATTACAACAAAATGTCGAGCCTTGCTAGAAGGAAATCAGGAGATGCACACATTAGTGAGTGATTAATGAAATTCAATGTATTCCAAGTTCCAAGGAAGTGTAGATGTCCTTCTTAACATAGATAGAGTGCTTATTGTTTGTACACAAACTATTTTCAACATCATTAAGTGAGAATGAGCGATTACAACAAAAAGTCCAGCCTTGTTAGATGAGGAGAAGCACACACTAGTGAGTGATTGAGCTGAGAATAGTTTAAGGAAATGCGACTCAACATTAGATGCTCGTTGTTTAATGAAATTCAATGGATTCCTTGTTCTAAGGAAGTGTAGATGTGCTTGTTAACATGAATAGAGTGCTTATTCTTTGTACACAAGGTATTTTCAACTTTATTAAGACAGAATGAGTGATTAGAACAAAAAGTCCAGCCATCTTAGAAGGAAATCATTAGAAGCACACATTAGTGAGTTGTTCAGCTGAAAATACTTGTAAGAAATGCTACTCATCATTAGATACTCGTTGTTTAATGAAATTCAATGGATTCCTAATTCCAAGGAAGTGTAGATGTGCTTGTTAAGGTGAATAGAGTGCTTATTGTTTGCACTCAAGGTATTTTAAACATCATTAAGTGAGAATGAGAGATTACAACAAAGAGTCCAGCCTTGTTAGAGGGAAATCAAGAGAAGCACATATTAGTGGGTGATTAAGCTGAAAATACGTGTAGGAAATGCGACTCATCATTAGGTACTTGTAGTTTAATGAAATTTAGTGGATTCCTAATTCCACGGAAGTGTAGATGTGCTTGTTAACATGGATAGAGTGCTTATTATTTGTAGACAAGCTATTTTCAACATCATTAATTGAGAATGAGTGATTCCAACAAAAAGTCCAGCCTTATTAGTAGGAAATCAAGAGGAGCACACATTAGTGAGTGATTTAGCTGAAAATACTTGTGAGAAATGCTACTCATCTTTGGATACTCATTGTTTAATGAAATTCAATGGATTCCTAATTCCAAGGAAGTGTAGATGTGCTGGTTAACATGAATAGAGTGCTTATTGTTTGTACACAAGCTATTTTCAACATCATTAAGTGAGAATGAGTGATTACAAAAAATTATCCAGCCTTGATTCAAGGGAATCAAGAGAATCACACATTAGTGAGTGATTAAGCTGAAAATAGTTTAAAGGAATGCTACTCACCATTCTATACTCATTCTTTAATGGAATTCAATGGATTCCTAGAAGTAAGGATGTGTAGATGTGCTGGTTGACATTAATAGAGTGCTTATTGTTTGTACACAAGGTAGTTTCAACATCATTAAGTGAGAATGAGTGATCACAACAAAAAGTCCAGCCATGTTAGAAGGAAATCAAGAGAAGCACACATTAGTGAGTGATTAAATTGAAAATAGTTTAAGGAAATGCTACTCATCTTTAGATACTAGTTGTTTAATGAAATTCAATGGATTCCTTGTTCCAAGGAAGTGTAGATGTGCTCATTAACATGAATAGAGTGCTTATTGTTGTACACAAGGTATTTTCAGCATCATTAAGTGAGAATGAGTGATTACAACAAAATGTCCAGCCATCTTAGAAGGAAATCAAGAGAAGCACACATTAGTGAGTGATAAAGCTTGAAATACATGTAGGAAATGCGACTCATCTTTGGATACTCATTGTTTAATGAAATTCAATGGATTCCTAATTCCGAGGAAGTGTAAATGTGCTAGTTAATGTGAATAGAGTGCTTATTGTTTGTACACTAACTATTTTCAACATAATTAAGTGTGAATGAGTGATTACAACAAAATGTCTAGTCTTGTTAGAAGGAAAACAAGTGAAGCACACATTAGTGAGTGATTAAGCTGAAAATACTTGTATGAAATGCTACTCATCATTAGATACTCGATGTTTAATTAAATTCAATGGATTCCTAATTCTAAGGAAGTGTAGATGTGCTGGTTAACATTAATAGAATGAGCGATTACAACAAAAAATCCAGCCTTGTTAGAAGGAAATGAGGAGAAGCACACATTAGTGAGTGATTGAGCTGAAAATAGTTTAAGGAAATGCGACTCATCATTAGATACTTGTTGTTTAATGAAATTCAATGGATTCCTTGTTCCAAGGAAGTGTAGATGTGCTTGTTAACATGAATAGAGTGCTTATTGTTTGTACACAAGGTATTTTCAACTTTATTAAGTCAGAATGAGTGATTAGAACAAAAAGTCCAGCCATCTTAGAAGGAAATCATCAGAAGCACACATTATTGAGTTATTCAGCTGCAAATACTTGTAAGAAATGCTACTCATCATTAGATACTCGTTGTTTAATGAAATTCAATGGATTCCTAATTCCAAGGAAGTTTAGATGTGCTTGTTAAGGTGAATAGAGTGCTTATTGTTTGCACACAAGGTATTTGAAATATCATTAGGTGAGAATGAGAGATTACAACAAAGAGTCCAGCCTTGTTAGAGGGAAATCAAGAGAAGCACACATTAGTGGGTGATTAAGCTGAAAATACATGTAGGAAATGCAACTCATCATTAGATACTTGTAGTTTAATGAAATTCAGTGGATTCCTAATTCCACGAAAGTGTAAATGTGCATGTTAACATGGATAGAGTGCTTATTATTTGTAGACAAGCTCTTTTCAACATCATTAATTGAGAATGAGTGATTCCAACGAAAAGTCCAGCCTTATTGGTAGGAAATCAAGAGGAGCACACATTAGTGAGTGATTAAGCTGAAAATACTTGTGAGAAATGCTACTTATCATTAGATACTCATTGTTTAATGAAATTCAATGGATTCCTAATTCCAAGGAAGTGTAGATGTGCTGGTTAACATGAATAGAGTGCTTATTGTTTGTACACAAGCTATTTTCAACATCATTAAGTGAGAATGAGTGATTACAAAAACTTTTCCAGCCTTGTTTCAAGGGAATCAAGAGAAGCACACATTAGTGAGTGATTAAGCCGAAAATAGTCTAAAGAAATGCTACTCACCATTAGATACTCGTTGTTTGATGGAATTCAATGGATTCCTAGAACTAAGGATGTGTAGATGTGCTGGTTAACATTAATAGAGTGCTTATTGTTTGTACACAAGGTAGTTTCAACATCATTAAGTGAGAATGAGTGATCACAACAAAAGGTCCAGCCATGTTAGAAGGAAATCAAGAGAAGCACACATTAGTGAGTGATTAAATTGAAAATAGTTTAAGGAAATGCTACTCATCCTTAGATACTAGTTGTTTAATGAAATACAATGGATTCCGAGTTCCAAGGAAGTGTAGATGTGCTCTTTAACATGAATAGAGTGCTTATTGTTTGTACACAAGGTATTTTCAACATCATTAAGTGAGAATGAGTGATTACAACAAAATGTCCAGCCATCTTAGAAGGAAATCAAGAGAAGCAGACATTAGTAAGTGATTAAGCTTAAAATATATGTAGGAAATGCGACTCATCATTAGATACTCGTTGTTTCGTGAAATTCAATGGATTCCTAATTCCGAGGAAGTGTAAATGTGCTTGTTAATGTGAATAGAGTGCTTATTGTTTGTACACTAACTATTTTCAACATAATTAAGTGTGAATGAGTGATTACAAGAAAAAGTCCAGCCTTGTTAGAAGGAAAACAAGGGAAGCACACATTAGTGAGTGATTAAGCTGAAAATACTTGTAAGAAATGCTACTCGTCATTAAATACTCATTGTTTAATGAAATTCAATGGATTCCTAATTCCAAGGAAGTTTAGATGTGCTTGCTAACAAGAATAGAGTGCATATTGTTTGTATACAAGCTATTTTCAACATCATTAAGTGAGAATGAGTCATTACAACGAGAAGTCCAGCCTTGTTAGTAGGAAATCAAAAGAAGTACACATTTGTGAGTGATTAAGATGAAAGTACTTGTAAAAAATACTACTCATCATTAGATTCTCATTGTTTAATGAAATTCAATGGATTCTGAAATGCATGGAAGTGTAGACGTGCTTGTTAGCATTAATAGAGTGCTTATTGTTTGTACGCAAGCTATTTTCAATATCATTAAGTGAGAATGAGTGATTATAACA
Organism: Bruguiera hainesii; assembly: GCA_023213295.1. Lineage (NCBI taxonomy): Eukaryota > Viridiplantae > Streptophyta > Magnoliopsida > Malpighiales > Rhizophoraceae > Bruguiera > Bruguiera hainesii. Next base: position 8,630 of record JAHOYR010003253.1, read on the forward strand.
AGAAGTCCAGCCTTGTTAAAAGGAACTCAAGAGATGCACACATTAGTGAGTGATTAAGTTGAAAATAGTTTAAGGAAATGCTAATCATCATTTTATACTCATTTTTTAATGAAATTCAATGGATTCCTAGTTCCGAGGAAGTGTAGATGTGCTTGTTAACGTGAATAGAGTGCTTATTGTTTGTACACAAGGTATTTTCAACATCATTAAGTGAGAATGAGTGATTACAACAAAAAGTCCAGTCACATTAGAAGGAAATTGAGAGAAGCACACATTAGTGGGTGATTAAGCTAAAAATACTTGTAGGAAATGCGACTCATCATTAGATACTCATTGTTTAATGAAGTTCAATGGATTCCTAATTCCAAGGAAGTGTAGATGTGCTTGTTAACATGAATAGAGTGCTTATTGTTTGTACATAAGGTATTTTCAACATCATTAAGTGAGAATGAGTGATTACAATAAAAAGTCCAGTCATGTTAGAAGGAAATCAGGAGAAGCACACATTAGTGAGTGATTAAGTTGAAAATACTTGTAGGAAATACTTGAAGCACACATTAGTGAGAAGCACACATTAGATACTCATTGTTTAATGAAATTCAATGGATTCCTAATTCCAAGGTAGTGTAGATGTGCTTGTTTACACGAATAGAGTGCTTATTCACAAGTTATTTTAAGTGGACTATTTAAGGACATTTAAGGAGACCAAATTTCAAATGGTGTGAGTTCAAGTTTGGAAGAGAGTACAGGCCTTATTAATATCATTGGTGTCTTTAAAAAGTGAGGACTAAGTAATAGGGGTCACTCCAAATTAAGAGTTTATTCTCTGTATAAGAATTTGTCCCTAGATAGGAATTCCTCCTAAATAAGGAATTGTCCTAAGTAGGAATATGTGCCTTTTTAGAATTGCTATCTTAGCCTATAAATATGCACCCCTTACAAGATCAGAGAATCAGATCAAACAACTTTGAGTAAAATTGAAAGCAAGGTTTTTTCTCCCTTGGTTCTTTTGAGAACTAACGAACTTATCAAGAGGTTTTTCTTCTTGTGGCATTCAAATTGACTTATCACTCCTAATTTCTTTCTTTCTGAAATGTGGCATCCATATCCTTCTTAAATACCCTAGGATAGTGTTCTTTTGAATGTTAGGTCTAGGGTTTGTGTTATTAAACTCTCATTTAGCTTTCCTGGTTGTTCTTTGATTCCTTCTGTGCATTGGGTCCCTAAGCCATGTCTTTTTGGGGTTTTTCGCATCAGTCATACAAGCTATTTTCATGATCTTTAATTGTGAATGAGTTATTATAATGAAAAGTGGAGCCATGTTAGGAGGAAATGAAGAGATGGCCTCATTATTCCGTAATAAAGTAGCAAATACTTGTAGGAAATGCTACCCATCATCAAAGAGTTATTGATTAATGAAATTCAATGGATTGCTAGTCCCAACAGAGTGTAGATGTGGTTATTGCCATCAATATAGTGCTTGTTGTGGTCATACAAGCTATTTTCAAGATCTTTAAGTGTGAATGGGTCATTACAACGAAAATTGGTCCTTGTTAGGAAGAAACAAAGAGACAGCCTCATTATTCAGTAATAAGGTAGCAAATACTAGTTATAAATGCTTGTTATCATCAAAGAGTTCTTGTTTAATGAAATTCAATGGATTGCTAGCCCTAACAAAGTGTAGATGTGGTTGTTCCCATGAATATAGTGCCTGCTGTGGTCATACAAGCTATTTTAAAGATCTTTAAGTGTGACTGAGTTATTACAATGAAAAGTGGAGCCTTGTTAGGAAGAAATGATGAGACGATTTCATTATTCAGTAATAAAGTAACAAATACATGTAGGAAATACTAGTCATCATGAAATAGTTCTTGTTTAATGAAATTCAATGGATTGCTAGTCCGAAGAGAGAGTAGATATGGTTGTTGCCATGAATATAGTGCTTGTTATAGTCATACAATCTATTTTCAAGATCTTTAAGTGTGAATGAGTTATTACAACGAAAAGTGGAGCTTTGTTGATGTGGAAAAACCCAAAAAGACGTGGCTTAAGGACCTAATGCACACAAGGAATCAAAGAACAACCAAGAAAGCTAAATCAGAGTTTAATAACACAAACTCTAGACCCAACATTCAAAGAAACATGAACCTAGGGTATTTGAAGAAGGATGTGGATGCCACACTCTAGAAAAGAAAGGAATTGGGAGTGATAAGTCGAGTTGAACACCACAAGAAGGAGTACCTCTTGATTAGTTCTTTAGTTCTCAAAGCAACTAAGGGAGAAAAACCCTTGCTTTTTATTTCACTCAAAGTTGTCTTATTTTGATTGTTTGATGCCCCTATTTAGCCCTTGCAAAAGTCAAGTCATGGTTGCTTCTCTATCTTCTTCTACATTGGCCATCATCATGGTAATCTCCATCCCTTTGTGGTAATCCTCCGCACTTTTGGTGCCCTGAGTGAGCCCTTACAGCCTTTGGTACAGCTCCCCGTAATAGTGATTAAGGACAAACCTCCTCCTCATGATAGCCTTGACTCCTCCCATGTGTCAATAGGTCACTCACAATTCCTTCTCCTAGTCAAAACAAGTTGATCCCACCAAATAATAGCATAATCAGTAAATTAAACTACAGCAAGCTTTACCTTTTTCTCCTCGGAATAGTTGTGGTAGTCAAAAACCAATTCAACCTTCTTCTCCCATTCTAGGTATGCATCAAGATCATTCTTACCTTGGAATGGAGGAATTGTCATTTTAATATTGCCGAAATTATGGTCATAGGTGCCTTGCCTCCCAAATTCTCTTCAATCCTTTCTATTGTCAAAAAATCAATTTAGATTCATCTGAACAAACATGTATATACACCTTTGGTACTCCTGCATTTGTTACAAGGACTCATCTACGCAAAATCATGAGGAAATTAACTTTTATGGGTAAAAAACATGTTATATTCAATGCAACAAAGGCATCCGTAGAGCTTCGGCACTCTGAATCTATTGAATTTTGTGGTGTAAAGGAGACTTTGACCATGATTAGTTATTCTTTCAAGTATTGAATCATATAATTATCCAAAGATCTCAAAATCGACTTCTATAGGCATACTACACATTATTTTGAAGGAAACAAGCATGTTTAAACCTCTTGGTCTAGCTGAATTCGTTCAATTTTATCAAACAAAGGGGTTATCAATCTTGATTAGCTTCTTTTACATGTTTTAAGGGGTCAATTTCGGATTAATGCTACTATCTCTACATTACCCATGAAAATGGGTTCAACACTTGTTGTAAGGACTTGTTCACGTAGAATGATACACCAATTAACTTTTATGTCAACAAAACAATTTAAATTCATCACAACAAACATGTATGTACACCTTTCGTAGTCCTACATATGTTGCAAGGACTCATCCATACAAAATGATGAGGAAATTAACTTTTATGGGAAAACAACTTGTTATATTCAATGCAACAAGGACGTCCTTAGAGCTTTGGCACTCTGAATCTATTGAATTTCGAGGTGTAAAGGAAACTTTGACCATAATTAGTTATTCTTACAAGTATTGAATGTTTTAATTCTCCAATGATCTTGAACTCAACTTTTGTGTCCACACGACACATTATTTTCATGGCAACCAGCATGTTTATACCTCTTTGTCATGCTGAATTTCTTGAATGTTATCAGACACAAGGGTTATTGATCTTAATTAGCTTCTTTTACATGTATTAAGGGGTCAATTTATGATTAATGCTACTATCTCTATATTACCCATGAAAATGGGTTCAACACTTGTTTTAAGGACTTGTTCACGTAGAATGATATGTCAATTAACTTTTATGTCAACAAAACAACTTAGATTCATCACAACAAA
>JAHOYR010003337.1:4826-22865 GCA_023213295.1 Bruguiera hainesii
CAGGTTTTTCAAATTTGTAATTGGTTGGCAAAGGGGGAGAGAAGCAACAGTGCAGGGGGAGCTGTTAAGGAAAGGGGAGTGCATATTTAGGGGGAGTTGTAATCCATCTGCTTCTGGATTATTACTCTAAGAAGATTATGAAGGACTGCTGCGTAATGGTTTTTGTTGTGAGTGTTGCCAACAATTACAAAGGGGGAGATTGTTGTTCCCACAGCCTTGTATGGGTTGTAATTGTTGTCAACTAGGGTTAAGTGTGCAAGAAAGTAAAGCCACATTGAAGGGCAAGAAAGTAAAGCCATATGGAAGGGCAAGAAAGTAAAGCCACATTAAAGGGCAAGAAAGTAAATCTGCTGTGTAAGGGTAAGAACGTAAATCTGCCATGTAAGCCCTATTAGGGTTTCATGGAAGAAAGTATATAAAGGCCTTGGAAGACAAAACAGAGAGGGCCAACACAATTGAAAAAACAGCAACCCTACAGCAACCGGCCAAAAGGTAGAGAGAGCAGAACGACAAGAGATCAGAAACAACACCACCAGGAGAGCAAACCAGAAACGTCACCACCGGGAGAGCAAACCAGAACGTGTGACGTCCTGCAATCAAACCAGAAACGCCTCCTGCAAGCAAACCAGAAACACATCCTGCAACCAAACCAGAAACGCACAACCAGCAAGAGGAGAAATAAGAAACAGACCACCCGGAAGAGAAGACAGCAAACCTGGTATCCGTGAGACCACCCAGAAGAGAAGACAGCATACTAGAAGCGTGAGGCAGGCCGAGAGACGTGAACCAGAAAAACCAGTAGTGTGAGGCAGGCCAAGAGACGTGAAACAGCAGACTAGGAGCGTGAGACTAGAACGTGCAACGGTGTGACTGATCAGAAGCGTGGGGCAGGCCGTGAGACGTGAAACTGCAGACCAGAAGCTTGAGTGCAAGCTGTGAAACCGTGAGACGGTGAAAGCAGGAGCTGTGTGAGACAACCTAGAGAAGGGATTCAAAGAAGCATCGGAAGGAACTCAACGTATTTTCAGATTTCTTCAAGAGAGGTTAGAGAGTGTTGCGGTGAACTTCTAAGCGGCAGTGGAGCAGCCTTTCAATTCAACAGAGGCAAGACAAGCTAGACAAAGGGTAGACACAGTAAGTGACACTCTTTGTATTGTACTTGCTTAGTAATTGCAATAGTGAAAGGAGCAGAAGATTAAGACATCCATTGTAACTAGAATTCTCAAGTATAGTGGATAGTCTCGGTAAGGGAGAGTCCCTACCACCGTGGATGTACGTCACATTGACGGAACCACGTAAATCTCATGTGTCCTTAATTTGCTTTACGTTTTATGTTTTGAATTGAGTTGTGAACGCAGCTAAAGTATCAGCCAACCCATAACCTAACGAAGACCTAAACAAGAACATCCGAATTGTCTATTAAGCAAGGTGTCTGAAAGGTGACTTTGGGGACTATTGTGATTAGTAGGTAGCAATAGATCTACCTTAGTCGAATCTGAGAAAGAGTTTGCCTTTAAGAAGAGATTGAAGTTGTTCACTTTCCTGTGAATTGCGAATTGTGGTGATACTGATTCACCCCCCCTCTCAGTATCACAAACTAATAGATCCTAGGGTGAAGTTGGGAACTTCACCTATCATGATCATGAAATTAAATTGTGTCTACACCAAACATTAAATTCATGGTGACAAGCATGCCAATGCAATTTTAGTAGTTTAAGTCCCTTGAAGACTATAAAAAATTGGGCTCATTATATTTAAGTAGATATTCTTACATGGTTTAAATGATCCATTTGCTAAAAGATGACACTATCATTTCATTTCTTGCTAACAAGGCTTCTCCTTTTGTTGTTAGGAGTTATTCACATAAAATGCTTATGAAAAGTTTTGTGTCCATACTAAACATTATATTCATGGTAACCAGCATGTTATTTCAACTTTGTTAGTCTAAATCCATTAAAGTCCATCAAACATGAGAGTCATTAAGCTTGATTATTTCTTGTTGTATGGTTTCAATGGTTGATTTGAAAGATACTTTGTCACTTCATTTCTTGCTAACAAAGTTACTACCTTTATTGTGAGGAGCTATTCATACAAAATGATGATGAAATTAAATTTTTTGTCTACATGAAAATGTTTATCATGGTAAGTGCATCCTTTCACCTTTGGTACTCGAAAGCCATTGAATTTCATTAATGGACTCTAATAAAAAGTTAGTCCACTACGCTATAAAGGTATATGCTGGACCCAACATTGAAGTTTGAGATTGTAATTTATAATAGTCATCCCCTAAAGTTTATTTTATACATTTTAGTCCATTGCTTTTATTTTGGTAAATTAACATATTCAAATATTAAATTTATCTCACAGTTGAAAATGCAATGGAATTCAAAATTACTTAAAAGATAAAAACATTGCATTATTTTAATCTTTATAATTTAAAAGTTTTGGGGGGAGAAATTTTTTGTTAATACTCAAGTGAATTTAAATTTTATTATTTTTTTAATTGTTTCCATTACCACAATGCAATTTGGCACGTTCTATATAATTTTCGTATACAAACATGTTAATCAAATAAAAGGGAATGCAATGGACACTAATACGAAGTAAGCCCATTACGCTCTAAAGTTATATGCTTGACCCAACATTGAAATTTTGGATTGCAATTTATAATAGTTATCCACTAAAGTGTATTTTATACAATTGAGTCCATTACTTTTATTTTGGTGAAATAACATATCCAAATATTAGGTTTATCTCACTATTGAAAATGCAATAGAATTCAAAATTCTTTAAAAGGTAAAAACATCGCATTATTTTAATTTTTAGAATTTTAAAGTCTTAGAGTGAGAAATTCTTCGTTATTACTCAAGTGAATTTAAATTTTGTTATTTTTTTAATTGTTTCCATTACTATTGTACATGTATTTTTGGTATAATTACTAAATAATGTGACTGTCTCTTCATTTCTTCCCAAGAAGGCTCCACCTTTTGTTGCAAGAACCGTTTCACACTTAATGAACTCCAAAATAGCTTGCCTGTCCACAACAGACATAATAGTCATGGGAATAAACACATCTACCCTCCCTTGGAACTAAGAATGCATTGAATTTGATTTCACAAGGAGTCTTTGTTGAAAACTAGCATTTCTTGCAATTATTTTTGGTATAATTTCTGAATAATGTGACCGTCTGTTCATTTCTTCCTAAGAAGGCTCCACCTGTTGCTGCAATAACTCATTCACACTTAATGATCTTGAAAATAGCTTGTATGCCCACAAAAGGCATAATATTCATGGCAACAAACACGTTTACACCAGCATTTTTGGTATAATTACTCAATAATGAGATTGTCTCTTCATTTCCACCTAGGATGGCTCCACCTTTTGTTGCAATAAGTCATTCACACTTAATGAATTTCACAATAGCTTATGTGCCCACAATGGTAACAATATTCATTGGCAACAAACACATCTACACTCCTTTCAATCTAGGTATCCGTTGAATTTAATTCATTAAGGAGTCTTTGTTGAGGACTAGCATTTCTTACAAGTATTTTTGGTGTATTTACTAAATAATGTGACTGTCTCTTCATTTCTTCCTAAGAAGGCTCCATCTTTTGAAACTAGCTTGTGTGCTGAAAAATATTGTATGCTGACAACAGGCACAATATTCATGGAAACAAACACATCTACACTCCCTAGGAGCAAAGAATGCATTGAATTTAATTTAACAAGGAGCCTTTGTTGGGGACTAGCATTTCTTATACGTATTTTCGATATAATTACTGAATAATGAGACTATCTCTTCATTTCTTCCTAAGAAGGCTCCACCTTTTATTGCAATAAGTCATTCAAACTTAATGATCTTGAAAATAGCTTGTGTGCCAACAACAGGCAGAATATTCATGGCAACAAACACATCTACACTCCCTTGGAACTAAGAATGCGTTGAATTTCATTCAATTAGGAGTCTTTGCTGAAGAATAGCATTTCTTACAATTATTTTCGTTATAATTACTAAATAATGTGAACCTCTCTTCATTTCTTACTAAGAAGTCTCCACCTTTTGTTGCAATAACTCCTTTCCACTTAATAGACTCCAAAATAGCTTATGTGCTCACAACAGGCACCATATTCTTGGCAACAAACACATCTACACTCCCTTGGAATTTAGAATCCATTGAATTTAATTCAACTAGGAGTCTTTGTTAAGGACTAGTATTTCTTAAAGGTATTTTCAGTATAATTATTGAATAATGTGTCTGTCTCTTCATTTCCTCCTAAGATGGCTCCAGCTTTTGTTGCAATAACTCATTCACACTTGATGAACTTCAAAATAGCTTGTGTTCCCACAACAGGCACTATATTCATGACAACAAACACATTTACACTCACTTGGATCTTGGAATGCATTGAATTTAATTCAACAAGGAGTCTTTGTTGAAGACTAGTATTTCTTTCATGTATTTTTGATATAATTACTGAATAATGTGACTGTCTCTTCGTTTCTTCCTAAGAAGGCACCATCTTTTGTTGTAATAACTCATTCACACTTAATGACCTTGAAAATAGCTTGTGTGCCAAAAAATATTATGTGCTGACAACAGGCACAATATTCATAGAAACAAACATATCTTTAGGAACTAAGAATGCATTGAATTTAATTCAACAAGGAGCCTTTGTTAAGGACTAGCATTTCTTACACGTATTTTTGATATAATTACTAAATAATGAGACCATCTCTTTATTTCTTCCTAAGAAGGCTCTACCTTTTGTTGCAAAAATTCATTCATGCTTAATGAACTTCAAAATAGATTGTGTGCCTACAAAAGGCACAATATCCATGACAATAAACACATCTACACTCCCTTGGAACTATGAATCCGTTGAATTTCATTCAACAAGGAGTCTTTGCTGAAAACTAGCATTTCTTACAAGTATTTTTGGTATAATTACTGAATAATGGAACCGTCTCTTCATTTCTTCCTAAGAAGGCTCCACCTTTTATTGCAATAAGTCATTCCCACTTAACGATCTTGAAAATAGCCTGTGTGCCAACAACAGACAGAATATTCATGACAACAAACACATCTACACCCCCTTGGAACTAAGAATACATTGAATTTAATTCAACTAGGAATCTTTGTTGAGGACTAGCATTTCTCACAAGTATTTTCGGTATAATTTTTGAATAATGTGTCCGTCTCTTCATTTCTTCCTATGAAGGCTCCACCTTTTGTTGCAATTACTCATTCACACTTAATGATCTTGAGAATAGCTTGTGTACCCACAGCAGGCATAATATTCAATGCAACAAAGACATCTACACTCCCTTGGATTTGGGAATGCGTTGAATTTAATTCAACAAGGAGTCTTTATTCATGACTAACATTTCTTTCAAGTATTTTCAGTATAATTAGTAAATAATGTAACCGTCTCTCCATTTCCTCCTAAAAAGGCTCCACCTTTTATTGCAATAAGTCATTCACACCTAGCGATCTTGAAAATAGCTTGGGTGCTGACAACAGGCAGAATATTCATGGCAACAAACACATCTATACTCCCACGGAACTAAGAATGCGTTGAATTTCATTTGACAAGGAGTCTTTGTTGAAGACTAGAATTTCTTATAAGTATTTTCGGTATAATTATTGAATAATGTGACCATCTCTTCATTTCATCCTTAGAAGGCTCCACCTTTTGTTGCAATAAGTCATTCACACTTAATGATCTTGAAAATAGCTTATGTGCCAACAACATGCATAATATTCATCTCATTAAACACATTTATACTCCCTTGGAACTAGGAATGCATTGAATTTCATTCAATTACGTGTCTTTGATGATGACTAGCTTTCTTGCAACCATTTTTGGAACAATTACTAAACAATGAGATTGTCTCTTCATTTCTTCCTTAAAAGGCTTGACCTTTTGTACAATAACTCATTCAGACTTAATGATCTCAAAAATAGCTTGTGTGCCACCAATAGGCACAATATTCAAGGTAACAAACACATTTACACTCCCTTGGATCTAGGAATGCGTTGAATTTAATTCAAGATGAGTCTTTGTTGAAAACTAACATTTCTTACAAGTATTTTCGATATAATTACAGAAAAATGTGACCATCTCATCATTTCCACCTAGGAAGGCTCCACCTTATGTTGCAATAAGTCATTCACACTTAATGATCTTGAAAATAGCTTGTGTGCTGACAACAGGCACAATATTCTTGACATCAAACACATTTATACTCCCTTGGAACTAGGAATGCCTTGAATTTCATTCAATTACGAGTCTTTGATGATGACTAGCTTTTCTTACAAGCATTTTTGATACAATTACTCAACAATGAGACCTTCTCTTCATTTCTTCCCAAGAAAGCTTAACCTTTTGTTACAATAACACATTCACACTTAATGATCTCAAAAATAGCTTGTGTGCCAACAACAAGCACAATATTCAAGGCAACAAACACATCTCTTAAAGGTATCATCATTTCCTCCCTTGGATCTATGAATGCGTTTAATTTAATTCAACAAGGAGTCTTTGTTGAAAGCTTACATTTCTTAAAAGTATTTTCAGTATAATTACAGAATAATGCGGCCATCTCATTATTTCCTCCTAAGAAGGCTTTACCTTTTGTTGTAATACCTCTTTCACATTGAAAGATCTTGAAAATAGCTTGTGTGCCCACAACAGGCACAATATTCATGGCAACAAACACATTTATAGTCCCTTGGAACTAAGAATGCATTGAATTTCATTCAAAAAGGAGTATTTGTTGATGTCCAGCATTTCTTACAAGTATTTTCGGTATAATTACTGAATAATGTGACTGTCTCTTTATTTCTTCCTAAGAAGGCTCAACATTTTGTTGCAATAACTCATTCATAGTTAATGATCTTGAAAATAGCTTGTGTGCCCACAATAGGCACAATATTTATGGCAATAAACACATCTACACTCCCTTGGATCTAGGAATGCATTGAATTTAATTCAATGAGTCTTTGTTGAAAACTAACATTTCTTACAAGTATTTTCGGTATAATTATAGAATTATGTGACCATCTCATCATTTCCTCCTAAGAAGGCTCCACCAATTGTTGCAATAAGTCATCCACACTAAATGATCTTGAAAATAGTTTGTGTGCCGACAACAGTCACAATATTCATGACATCAAACACATTTATACTCCCTTGGAACTAGGAATGTGTTGAATTTCATTCAACAGGGAGTATTTGTTGAAGTCTAGCATTTCTTACAAGTATTTTCGGTATAATTGTTGAATAATGTGACTGTCTCTTCATTTCTTCCTAAGAAGGCTCCAGCTTTTGTTACAATAACTCATTCATACTTAATGATCTCAAAAATAGCTTGTGTGCCAACAACAGGCACAATATTCATGGCAACAAACATATCTACACTCCCTTGGATCTATGAATGCGCTGAATTTAATTCAACAAGGAGTATTTGTTCAAGTCTAGCATTTCTTACAAACATTTTTAGTATAATTACTAAATAATTTGACCGTCTCTTCATTTCTTTCTAAGAATGCTACACCTTTTGTTGCAATAAGTCATTCACACTTAATGATCTTGAAAATAGCTCGTGTGCCATCAATAGACACAATATTCATGGCAACAAACACATCTACACTCACATGGAACTAAGAATGCATTGAATTTCATTCAACGAGGAGTCTTTGTTGAAGGCTAGCATTATTTACAAGTATTTTTGGTATAATTACTGAATAATGTGACTGTCTCTTCATTTCCTCCTAAAAAGGCTCGACCCTTTATTACAATAACTCATTCACACCTAATGATCTCGAAAATTGCTTGTGTGCCAACAATAGGCACAATATCAGGGGGAGAAACACATCTACACTCCCTTGGATCTAGGAATGTGTTGAATTTAATTCAACAAGGAGTCTTTGTTGAAAACTAACATTTTTTACAAATATTTTCGATATAATTACTGAATAATGTGATCGTCTCTTCATTTCTTCCAATGAAGCCTCCACCTTTTCTTGCAATAACTCATTCACACTTAATGAACTTCAAAATAGCTTGTGTGCCCACAACAAGCAAAATATTCAACAAACACATCTACAATCCCTTGGAACCTGGAATTCATTGAATTCATTCAACAAGGAGTGTTTGTTGAAGACTACCATTTCTTACAAGTATTTTAGGTATAATTACTGAATAATGTGATTGTTTCATCATTTCTTCCTAAGAAGGCTCTAACTTTTGTTCTAATAAGTCTTCCACACTTAATGATCTTCAAAATAGCTTGCGTGCCCACAACAGACACAATATTGATGACAACAAACACATCTACACTCCTTGGGATCTAGGAATGCATTGAATTTAATTCAAATAGCAGTGTTTATTAAAGACCAACATTTCTTACAAGTATTTTCAGTATAATTACTATATAATGTGACCGTCTCTTCATTTCTTCCTAAGAAGGCTTGACCTTTTGTTGCAATACCTCATTCATAGTTAATGATCTTGAAAATGGCTTTGTGCCCACAAAAGGCACAATATTCATGGCAACAAACACATCTACACTCCCTTGGATCTAGTAATGCATTGAATTTAGTTCAACAAGGTGTTTTTTTTTTAAAGACTAGCATTTCTTACAAGTATTTTTGGTATAATTGCTGAATAATTTGACCATCTCTTCATTTCTTGCTAAGAAGGCTCCACTGTTCGTTGTAATAACTTATTCACACTTAATGATCTTAAAAATAGCTTTTGTGCCAACAATAGGGACAGTATTCATGGCAACAAACACATCCACACTCCCTTGGAGCTAGGAATGCATTGAATTTCTTTCAAGAAGGAGTCTTTGTTAAAGACTAACATTTCTTACAAGTATTTTCAATATAATTACTGAATAATGTGACCATCTCTTCATTTCTTCCTATGAAGGCTTCACCTTTTGTTGTAATAACTCATTCACACTTAATGAAATTCAAAATAGCTTATGTGCCCACAACAGGCACAAAACATGGCAACAAACACATATACACTCTCTTGGATCTAGGAATGTGTTGAATTTCATTAAACAAGGACTTAATAATGTGACTGTCTCTTCATCTCTTCCAAAGTAGGCTCCACCTTTTATTACAAGAAGTCATTCACACTTAATGATCTAGAAAATAGCTCATGTGCCGACAACAGGCACAATATTCATGTTAACAAACACATCTACACTCCTTTAGATCTAGGAATGCGTTGAATTTATTTCAAAAATGAGTCTTTGTTGAAGACTAGCATTTCTTTCAAGTATTTTTGATATAATTACTAAATAATGTGACCATCTCTTCATTTCATCCTATGAAGGCTCCACCTTTTGTTGCAATAACTCATTCAACCTAATGATCTTGCAAATAGCTTGTGTGCCCACAACATGCACTATATTCATGGCAACAAACATGTTTATACTCCCTTGGAACTAGGAATACATTGAATTTCTTTAAACATGGAGCCTTTGATGATGACTAGTATTTCTTACAAGCATTTTCAGTACAATTACTTAATAATGAGACCATTTCTTCATTACTTCCTAAGAAGGCTCTACCTTTCGTTGCAATAACTCATTCACACTTAATGAACTCAAAAATAGCTCTGTGCCAACAATAGGCACAATATTCATGCAAAAAGCACATCTACACTCCCTTAGGTCTAGGAATGCATTGAATATAATTCGACAAGGAGTCTTTGTTGAAGACTAGCTTTTCTTATAAGTATTTTCAGTTTAATTATTGAATAATGTGACCCTCTTTTCATTTCTTCCTAAGAAGGCTCCACCTTTTGTTGCAATAAGTCATTCACACTTAATGATCTTGAAAATAGCTTATGTGCCCACAATAGGCACAATATTCATGGTAACAAACACATCTACACTCCTTTAGAACTAAGAATGCATTGAATTTCATTCAACAAGAAGTCTTTGTTAAAGACTAGGATTTCTTGCAATTATTTTTGGATAATTTCTAAATAATGTGACCGTCTGTTCATTTCCTCCTAAGAAGGCTTCACCTTTTGTTACAATAACTCATTCACACTTAATGATCTTGAAAATAGCTTATATGCCCACAATAAGCACAATATTCATGGCAACAAACACATTTACACTCCCTTGGATCTAGGAATGCGTTGACTTTAATTCAATAAGGAGTTTTTATTGAAGACTAGCATTTCTTACAAGTATTTTTGGAATAATTACTAAAAAATGTGACTATCTCTTCATTTCTTCCTAAGAAGGCTCGACCTTTTGTTGCAATAACTAATTCACACTTAATGATCTAGAAAATAGGTTGTATTCCCACAACAAATGCAATATTCATAACAACAAATACATCTACTCTCCCTTGGATCTAGAAATGTGTTGAATTTCTCTCAAGAAGGAGTCTTTATTGAGGACTAGCATTTCCTACAAGTATTTTCAATATAATTACTAAATAATGTGACCGTTTCTTCATTTTCACCTATAAAGGCTCCACCTTTTGTTACAATAACTCATTCACACTTAATGAACTTCAAAATAGCTTGTGTCCCCACAACAGGAACAATATTCATGGCAATAAACACATCTATAGTCCCTTAAAACTAGGAATGTGTTGAATTGCAATTAACAAGGAGACTTTGTTGAAGACTAGCATTTCTTACAAGTATTTTGGCTATAATTACTTAATAATGTGACCGTCTCTTCATTTCTTCCTAAAAAGGCTCGAGCTTTTGTTGCAATAACTAATTCACACTTAATGATTTAGAAAATAGCTTGTATGCCCATAACAAGCACAATATTCATAGCAACAAACACATCTACTCTCCCTTGGATCTAGGAATGTGTTGAATTTCTTTCAAGAAGGAGTCTTTATTGAAGACTAGCATTTCTTACAAGTATTTTTGATATAATTACTGAATAATGTGACCATTTCTTCATTTTCACCGATGAAGGCTCCACCTTTTGTTACAATAACTCATTCACACTTAATGAACTTCAAAATAGCTTGTGTCCCCACAACAGGCACAATATTCATGGCAATAAACACATCTATAGTCCCTTAGGACTAGGAATGTGTTGAATTTCAATTAACAAGGAGTCTTTGTTGAAGACTAGCATTTCTTACAAGTATTTTGGGTATAATTACTTAACAATGTGACCGTCTCTTCATTTCTTCCTAAGAAAGCTCGAGCTTTTGTTGCAATAACTAATTCACACTTAATGATCTTGAAAATAGCTTGTGTGCCCACAATAGGCACCATATTCATGGCAGCAAACACATTTACACTCCCTTGGATCTAGGAATGCGTTGAATTTCATTAAACAAGGAGTCTTTGTTGAAGACTAACATTTCCTTTGAGTATTTTCGGTATAGTTACTGAATAATGTGACCATCTCTTCATCTCTTCCTAAGTAGGCTCCACCTTTTATTGCAATAAGTCATTCACACTTAATGATTTGGAAAAAAGCTTATGTGCCAACAACAAGCACAATATTCATGACAACAAACACATCTACACTCCCTTAGATCTAGGAATGCGTTGATTTTAATTCAAGAAGGAGTCTTTGTTGAAGATTAGCATTTCTTATTTTTGATATAATTTCTGAAAAATGTGACCCTCTCTTCATTTCTTTCTATAAAGGCTCCACCTTTAGTTGCAATAACTCATTCAAACCTAATGATCTTGAAAATAGCTTGTGTGCCCACAACATGCATTATATTCATGGCAACAAATATGTCTATACTCCCTTGGAACTAGGAATAAATTGAATTTCATTAAACATGGAATCTTTGATGCTAACTAACATTTCTTACAAGCATTTTCCGCACCATTACTAAATAATGTGACCGTCTCTTCATTTCTTCCAAAGAAGGCACAACCTTTTGTTGCAATAGCTAATTCACACTTAATGATCTTGAAAATAGCTTGTGCGCCCATAACAAGCACAATATTCATGACAGCAAACACATCTAGTTTGCCTTGGATCGAGGAATGCGTTGAATTTCTTTCAAAAGGAGTCTTTATTGAAGACTAGCATTTCTTACAAGTATTTTCAATATAATTACTAAATAATGTGACCATTTCTTCATTTCTACCTGTAAAGGCTCCACCTTCTATTGCAATAACTCATTCACACTTAATGAACTTCAAAATAGCTTGTGTCCCCACAACAGGCACAACATTCATGGCAACAAATACATCTACACTCGCTTGGAACCAAGAATGCGTTGAATTTCATTCAACAAGGATCTTTGTTAAAGACTAACATTTCTTACAAGTATTTTAGGTCTAATTACTAAATAATGTGATCCTCTCTTCATTTCTTCCTAAGAAGGCTCCAGCTTTTGTTGCAATAAGTCATTCACACTTAATGATCTTGAAAACAACTTATGTGCCCACAACAGGCACAATATTCATGGCAACAAACACATCAACACTCCCTTGGATCTAGCAATGCGTTGACTTTAATTCAACAAGGAGTCTTTATTGAAGACTAGCATTTCTTACAAGTATTTTTGATATAATTACTGAATAATGAGACCGTCTCTTCATTTCTTCCTAAGAAGGCTCCACCTTTTGTTGCAAGAACTGTTTCACACTTAATGAACTCCAAAATAGCTTACCTGCCCACAACAGACATAATAGTCATGGGAATAAACACATCTACCCTCCCTTGGAACTAAGAATGCATTGAATCTGATTTCACAAGGAGTCTTTGTTGAAGACTAGCATTTCTTGCAATTATTTTTGGTATAATTTCTGAATAATGTGACCGTCTGTTCATTTCTTCCTAAGAAGGCTCCACCTTTTGTTGCAATGATTCATTCACACTTAATGATCTTGAAAATAGCTTATGTGCCTACAACAGGCACAATATTCATGGTAACAAACACATCTACACTCCCTTGGAACTAAGAATGCATTGAATTTCATTCAACAAGGAGTGTTTGTTGAAGACTAGCATTTCTTGCAATTATTTTTGGTATAATTACTAAATAATGTGACCGTCTATTCATTTCTTTCTAAGAAGGCTCCACCTTTTGTTGGAATAACTCATTCATGCTTAATGAACTTGGAAATAGCTTGTGCGCACACAACAGGCACAATATTCTTGACAACAAACACATTTATACTCCCTTGGAACTAGGAATGCGTTGAATTTCATTAAACAAGGAGTCTTTGATAATGACTAGCATTTCTTACGAGCATTTTCGGTATAATTACTAAATATTGGGAATGTCTCTTCATTTCTTCCTAACAAGGCTCCACATTTTGTTGCAATAACTCATTCACACTTAATGAACTCAAAAATAGCCTATGTGCCAACAACAGGGACAATATTCATGACAACAAACACATCTACACACCTTTAGAACCTAGAATGCATTGAATTTCATTCAACAAGGAGTCTTGGATGAAGACTGGCCTTTTTTACATGTATTTTCGGTATAGTTACTGAATAATGAAACTATCTCTTCATTTCTTCCTAAGATGGCTCCACCTTTTGTTGCAAGAACTGTTTCACACTTAATGAACTCCAAAATAGCTTTTTTTCCCACAACAGGAACAATAGTCATGGCAATAAACACATCTACCCTCCCTTGGAACTAAGAATATGTTAAATTTTATTTAACAAGGAGTCTATGTTGAAGACTAGCATTTCTTACAAGTATTTTTGGTATAATTACTTAATAATATAACTGTCCCTTCATTTCATCCCAAGAAGGCTCCACCTTTTGTTGAAATAAGTCATTCACACTTAATAATCTTGAAAATAGCTTGTGTCCCTAGAACAGGCATAATATTCATGGCAACAAACACAACTACACTCCCTTTGCACTAAGAATGCGTCGAATTTCATTCAACAAGGAATCTTTGTTGAAGACTAGCATTTCTCACAAGTATTTTTGGTATAATTACTGAATAATGTGACTGTTTATTCATTTCTTCCTAAAACGGCTCCACCTTTTGTTGCAATAACTCATTCACACTTAATGATCTTAAAAATGGCTTGTGTGCCCACAATAGGCATAATATTCATTGCAACAAACACATCTACACTCACTTTGAACTAGAAATGTGTTAAATTTCGTTCAACAAGGAGTCTTTGTTGAATACTAGCATTTCTTACAAGTATTTTTGGTATAATTACTGAATAATGTGACCGTCTCTTCATTTCCTCCTAAGAATGCTCCACCTTTTCTTGCAATAACTCATTCACACTTAATGATCTTGAAAATTGCTTGTGTGCTTGCAATAGACACAATATTCATGGGAACAAACACATCTACTCTACCTTGGAACTAGGAATGTGTTCAATTTCATTAAAGAAAGAGTCTTTGTTTAATGTTAGCATTTCTTACAAGTTTTTTTTGATATAATTTCTGAATAATGTGATCTTCTCTTCATTTTTTCCTATGAAGGCTCCACCTTTTGTCATAATAACTCATTCAAACTTAATGATCTTAAAATAACTTATGTGCCCATAACTGGCACTATATTCACGGCAACAAACATGTGTATACTCCCTTGGAACTACAAATAAATGGAATTTCATTAAACACGGTGTCTTTGATGATGACTAGCATTTCTTACAAACATTTTTAGTACAATTACTTAATAATGAGACCGTCTCTTCATTTCTTCCTAACAAGGCTTTTCCTTTTGTTGCAATAGCCCATTCATGCTTAATGAACTTGAAAATAACTTTAATGCCCACAAAACACACTATATTGATCACAACAAGCACATTTACACACCCTTAGGAACTAGGAATGCGTTGAATTTCATTCAACAAGGAGTCTCTTTTAAAGACTAGCATTTCTTACAAGTATTTTTGGTATAATTACTGAATAATTTGACCACCTTTTCATTTCTTCCCAAGAAGGCTCCACCTTTTGTTACAATAAGTCATTCATAATTAATGATCTTGAAAATAGCTTATGTGCCCATAACAAGCAAAATATTCTTGGCAACAAACACATTTATACTTCCCTGGAACTTAGAATGCGTTGAATTTCATTAAATAAGGAGTTTGATGAAGACTACCATTTCTTACATGTATTTTTGGTATAATTACCAAATAATGTGACCGTCTATTCATTTCTTCCTAACAAGACTCCACCTTTTGTTGTAAGAAGTCATTCACTCTTAATGATCTTGGAAAGAACTTATGTGACCACAATAGTCACAATATTTATGGCAACAAATACATCTACACTCCCCTGGATATAGGAATACGTTGAATTTAATTCAACAAGGGGTTTGTGTTGAAGACTAATATTTCTTACAAGTATTTTTAGTATAATTATTAAATAATGTGACCATCTCTTCATTTCTTCCTAAGAAGGCTCCACCTTTGGTTGCAATATGTCATTCACACTTAATGACCTTGAAACTAGCTTGTGTTCCCACAATAGGCATAATATTCATGGCAACAAACACAACTGCACTCCCTTGGAGCTAAGAATGCATTGAATTTCATTCAATAAGGAGTCTTTGTTGAAGACTAGCATTTCTTCCAATTATTTTTGGTATAATTACTGAATACTGTGAACGTATGTTCATTTCTTCCTAAGAAGGCTCCACCATTTGTTGCAATAAGTCATTTAAACTTAATGATCTTGAAAATAGCTTGTGTGCCCACAACAGGCACAATATTCATGGCAACAAACACATTTATACTCCCTTGGAGCTTGGAATGTGTTGAATTTCATTAAAGAAGGAGTCTTTGATGATGACCAGCATTTTTTACAAGCATTTTTGGTACAATTACTAGATATTGGGAACATTTGTTCATTTCTTTCTAACAAGGCTTAACCTTTTGTTGCAATAACTCATTTACACTTAATGCCCACAGAACATGCTACATTCATCACAACAACCACATCTACACACCTTTGGGAACTGGGAATGCGTTGAATTTCATTCAACAAGGAGCCTTTGCTAAAGACTAGCATTTCTTACAAGTTTTTTTAGGTTTATTTACTAAATAATGAGATTCTCTCTTCATCTCTTCTGAAGAAGGTACACCTTTTGTTGCAATAACTCATTCATATTTAATGATCTTGAAAATAACTTATGTGCCCAAAGCAGGCACAATATGCCTAGCAATAAACACATCTACACACCCTTGGAACTAAGAATGTGTTGAATTTCCTTTAACAAAGGCTCATTGCTGAAGACTATCATTTCTTACAAACATTTTTGGTATAGTTACTGAATGATGAAATTGTCTCTTCGTCTCTTCATCAATTCCTAAGAAGGTCCACCTTTTGTTGCAATAACTCATTCACATTTAATGACCTTGGAAATAGCTTGTGTGCCCACAACAAGCATAATATTCGGGGCAATAAATGGATCTATACTCCCTTGGATCTAGGAATTCGTTGAATTTAATTCAACAAGGAGCCTGTGTTGAAGACTAGCATTTCTTACAAGTATTTTCAGTATAATTACTAAATGATGTGACCGTCTCTTTATTTCTTCCTAAGAAGGCTCCACCTTTGGTTGCAATATGTCATTCACACTTAATGAACTTGAAAATAGCTTGTGTTCCCATAACAGGCACAATATAAATGACATCAAACACAGCTACACTCCCTTTGCACTAGGAATGCGTTGAATTTTGTTCAACAAGGAATGCTTGTTGAAGACTAGCATTCCTTACAAGTATTTTTGGTATAATTACTGGATAATGTGACCATCTATTCATTTCCTTCTAAGAAGGCTCCACCTTTTGTTGTAATAACTCATTCACACTTAATGATCTTTAAAATAGCTTCAGTGCCCATAACCAGCACAATATTCATGGAAACAAATATATTTACACTCCCTTAGATATAAGAATGCGTTGATTTTAATTCAACAAGGAGTCTGTGTTGAAGACTAGCATTTCTTACAAGTATTTTCAATATAATTACTGAATAATGTGACCATCTCTTCATTTCATCCTAAAAAGGCTCCACCTTTGGTTGTAATATGTCATTCACACTTAGTGATCTTGAAAAAAGCTTGTATGCCCACAATAAACATAATATTCATGGCAACAAACATAACTACACTCCTTTGGAACTAAGAATGCATTGAATTTCATTCAACAAGGAATTCTTGTTGAAGACTAGCATTTCTTACAAGTATTTTCAGTATAATTACTAAATAATGTGACTGTCTCTTCATTTCTTCCTAAGAAGGCCCCACCTTTTGTTGCAATAGGTCATTCACACTTAATGATCTTGAAAATAGCTTGTGTGCCCACAATAGGCATAATATTCATGGCAACAAATACATCTACACTTCCTTTGAACTAGGAATGCATTGAATTTCATTTAACAAGGATTGTTTGTTGAAGACTAGCATTTCTTACCAGTATTTTTGGTATAATTACTGAATAATGTGACCATTTATTCATTTCTTCCTAAGAAGGCTCCACCTTTTGTTGCAATAACTCATTCACTCTTAATGATCTTGAAAATAGCATTTGTGCCCACAACATTCCTGACAACAAACACATTTATACTCCCTTGGAACTAGGAATGCGTTGAATTTCATTAAACAAGGAGTCTTTGATGGTGACTAGCATTTCTTACAAGCATTTTTAGTACAATTACATAATAATGAAGCCGTCTCTTCATTTCTTCCTAACAAGTCTCCACCTTTTGTTGCAATAACTCATTCACACTTAATGAAGTCGAAAATAGTTTGTGTGCCAACAACAAGCATTATATTCATGGCAACAAACACAACTACACTCCCTTTGCACTAGGAATGAATTAAATTTCGTTTAAGAAGGAATGGTTGTTGAAGACTAGTATTTCTTACCAATATTTTTGGTATAATTACTAAATAATGTGACTGTCGATTCATTTCTTCCTAAGAAGGCTCTACCTTTTGTTGCAATAACTCATTCACACTGAATGATCTTGAAAATCGCTTGTGTGCCCACAATAGGAACAATATTCCTGGCAACAAACACATTTACACTCCCTTGGAACTTGGAATGTGTTGAATTTCATT
>JAHOYR010003399.1:8280-30299 GCA_023213295.1 Bruguiera hainesii
ATTGAATAGTGTCATTATAGGTGAATAGTTTATAGAAGAAGAAGAGAGAAGGAGGGATACAAAGGAAGAAGAGAAAACTTAGACTTAGAGAGATAGGAAATTGGATTCTAACTCTTGGAGTAGTCAAGAGGTCTACTTATACAAAAGAAAAGGTGATAACCATTATTGAAAGAATCTCTTTTTTAGAGTAGGGTTGTCCTTGATTCCTTACTTTTGCTGAAGTAGCCTTAGTAAAAGCCATCTGACTATTCTTAAGGCTACTTTTCCACCAAAAATAGTTTGTCCATTTGCTTTTTATAGTTTATACAGGTTCTAAGAATCTTGCATGATATCATCATTAAGGTGTTTCTATGACTACTCAACCTAGTTTATTTACAAGTCTATTTCCAACTGTAGCAATGCAACCATCATTTTTAATAACCTTACCTTTAAAATTGATTCCATTAAGGTCTTTATCAATTTTTTGGGATTAGAAGGAATGGACTTTAGTGGTGGAGTTTTTAGGCCCATTTATACAAAAGACCCCTTTACTAGTATAGATTCCATCATCAAAGAAATCAAAATTTTCCCACTTTTAGACATTTATTCTTTGTACCAACCATAGGACATACTTAATGTGCACATCTAGAACTTTGACTTGTTTAGCCATAATAGTAAAATCCCATTTATAATCCATGGGACATGATACTAAATTGTAAACATTAATAATGGGTCTTTAACTTAATTTATTATGTAAAATTGTTCACAAACAATTCTCACTTTGTAAGGTAGGGTTAGATGATGTAAACCCCACTTAAAAAATTAGGTTTCAAGCTAGTTTGGGAATTTCTTTGGATCATTCGGAAGGTGTATCTAAATGAACCAATTAAATTTCCTTTGTCTATTTCCATATAATAAGTCTCTTTCCTATGCTTTGATATATAATCAAAGTAATTATAAGATTTAACCTTCCACCATTATTTCAAATCTTTGTAGCCAAAGAGATCACCTTACCAATCTTTTGGATAAAGAATTTTCTTTATCTTGAATTTGGTGTACTCCTAATCTTTAAAACCATATCGAAATCTAGATCCTTGTTATATGGGTTAAATAACTACTAAGCCCTATTTCATGTAATATTTGTTAATAGTATAGGCAATCAATCCTTCATATTGGTACGAGGATACATATTATCTTTAAGATAAAAATGAGCAACCTTATTAGGTTTCAGTTGAGTGCAATTATTTTCAATAGCATATAAAAAGTCTATGTAGCTTGGAATTAAAGGCTATGTTATGGATTTATCAAAAGCTGGCTCATAAGCATCATTATGAAACTTATCAACTTCCTTTAGTTTTTCATCTTTAGCTAGTGAATTAATCAACTTTGTTGGGAACTAAGGTCTTTATATGAGGGACCTTTTAATCATGACATAATTCCCTATAAAAACTCACGAGTTAGGAAATTGGGTAAAAAATTAGAATTTGCTTTAATAAAATCTATCAAAATTAAACACAAATAAAAATCCCTACCATTAAGCAATGATTTGTTTTGAAATGATGCTCTTAACATCTTTAGTAAGGACATCTTTTACTACCTTACAATCTATTCTCAATAGAAATTCCTAATTCAAGGTCAAAAGGAAACCTTTTCCTAATTTTTCAGCTCTAAGGGAATGTATGGTTCTTGAAAAAGTCTATCAAGTATATATTACCAAAAAGGGAAAGAGAGTTATTAGTGTCCACCCTCCTACTTTAAATTTAAGCCTAAAACTAAGGATAATGAGGTTATGGTCTTTCCATACAAAGCTGAAACTACAACTAGTGTTGTGGTTTGACAAGGAAATTGTACCAATTTATATCTTCAGTTTGAAGAAATTCTTTTACAAGGTCCAAAACCTCTTGTTAAACTAAAGTAGAAAAAGGGTTTTATTCAAACTTTTTTCTTCAAAAGAAGTAAAGTATGATATGACTAGTTAAAGTCTTCAAAAGATAGAACTATTAGATTAAATGGTTAAAAGGCTTAAGAATCTTAAGTTTAAAGAAAAAGAAGCATCTATTCTAGGAAAAGAAGAATAAATTAAGGAAAATGAAAAAGAGGCTGAAGAATAGATAGATAAATTCAAGAAATGTTCTTATAAAAAAAAATCCAATACAAAAGAAACCATCACCTTCTTATGAGAAGGAAACTATGAATATTAATAAAATGACATTTAATAAGGTCTTTACAAAACTATATTATCTTAGGTCAACCCTTGTCAACCTCTTATTGGAGGAACAATCTAAATATAATTATATTCAGTATGCCGATAGTAGTATAGTAGAGTGGAATCTAGAAAAGATGTTTGAAAATCAAATTCTTATTTTACTTCATTATATAATGATATTTGCAACTACTGCAAAGTTCAAAGGTAATTCTAACCCTCAAATAGTAAAATTTATAGCTAGTGGATTCACTAAATACCTAAAAGGTTGGTGAGACTTTTATCTATGTAAAGGTGCAAAAGCTCATATTTTTTCTACTATAAAGATATAGCAAGAGTTCAACTAGTAGATAGTGTTAATACACTAATATATACATTTACCAATAATTTCATTTATACAACTATCTTGTTAATAATAAGACATATGAGTAGGTTATTAATTTGAGATGCTCACCTTATCTCATTTTAGGTGGTATAAAGATGTACTTTTCTTTAAAGTTTTCACTAGGGAAAATAACTAAAGTATCTGCTAAAAGAAAAATTCCTTATTAGGTTACCTACATTTTTTACATAAAGAGTTACGAATAGGTTAAAATCCTATCATGCATGAGGAATTAACTATCGAGAATTGGTTGTTAAAATAGTAGCTAAAAGAGTTAAACTCTATAATAAAATTAAATTGCATGAGCAGTTATAAAAGGATAAACTCTTTATAGAGATTTGTGAACATAGGAAAAAAGGTTACAAACCTTTAACTTAAAAGAAAACCTTTTATTCAAAGGAAAAAAAAGAAGAAAAAACAAAACAAAAGAAAAGGCGTAGTTTGCAAAACAAAAAGATAGTAATATGTTATGAATGTAGAAAGGCAAGGCATTATTAAATAAATGCAAAATGAAATAGAAAATCCAAGAGCTATCTTTGGATGAAGATCTTAAAAGGTCACTAATGCATCTTTTCTTATCAAATAGTGAGTCAAAAGAATCATATTTAGAAGTAGACCTTCTTGAAGAAGAAGAAACTACATGTAACACTAATTCAAATGATAGCTGTAATGGGAAATGCAACTATTATTAAGCAATGTGTAAAGGTACTTACTTATTAGTCTTAACAAAAGAAGACAATTTGATTCTAAATCCTATTCATAAGATATCAAAAATAAAAGAAAAAAGAGGGCAATTAAAAAATATCTTCATGTGGCTTAAAATGATACTAAGATTAGTTAACCAAGAGAATACTATAATTTAAAAATTATTATTCAAAGGATTAAAAGTAATCATTATGATTTAAAATCTAGAGAATCAGAACCTTTTATGTGCAAGTTTAAAGCTAAAATTAATTAGTTAAAATCTAAGATTAAAAAAATTAAAAGAAATGATTATAATTTTAAAAACAATGTTTGAAAAGGTTAAAGACCCTCCAAACATACTTGATACTTCTTTAAAATGGGAATTAGGATCTCTTTAATACATTAACCTAATTGATAGGGTTATTACCCATTAATAGCAAACAAAAATTACAATTGTAATTAATAAAGAACACATTTTCTTTACTATTACCTTAATTAACTCAGACATAAATATGAATTGTCTTAATGAAGGAATAGCACTTTCAAAATACATTTCAAAAACTATAGAAGTGTTAAATACTACTGATAAAAATAAGTTTATTATAAAATACAAGTTGTCATAAAATGTTATTTGTAATGAGGGAATTTGAATTGAAATTCCCTTTATATTAGTTAAAAACCTATATCATGATGTTATTTTGGGAAACCGAATTTTACTCATGTTATATCTCAACAAGGAAATTAGTGATCAAAGGATTTACTTAGAAATAAATAAAAAGCTTATCAAGTTTGCATATACTTTCCAATATAGAGAAATATATATACTTCAAAAAATCATTAGAAGAAAAGAAAGGTTTATTCAATTTTTACATTTTGAAGTCAAAAATAAATATTTACATTAGAAAATTAATACTCCTATTATTCAAGCAAAAAGATAGGAAGTACAAAAAAAAAAATAGAAAAGTTAGTTTGGTCAATAATCCCTATGGCTTTTGGATTAGAAAAGAAACGTAGTAGAATTAATTTACAAAGTGATTTTAATGAAAGTCCCAGCCAAACTCAGGTCTATAGCTATGGGACTAACACATTTGGAAATATGCAAAAATAAAACAAATGATCTTTTGGAAAAACAACTTATTAGAAAAAATAATAATACTTGGAGTTGTCCTATTTTTCATGCAAAAAATACAACTCAATTAGAAAAAGATGGTCCTAAATTAGTAATTACCTTTAAACCTTTAAGCAAGATATTGAGATGAATTAAGTATCTTATACCTAATAAAAGAAAACTTACTTAATAGGCTATAAAGTTCAAATATATTTAAAATTTGATATAAAATCTAGTTATTGGCAAATCTATATGCATGAGAGAGATGAGCATAAGATAGTCTTTACAGTTTCATTTGGACACTAGGAATGAAATGTGATGTCATTTATATTAAAAAATACACTTAAATTTTAGAAAATTAAGAATAAAATATAAAACTCCTTATCCAAAAAATTGGCAAGGTGATCTCTTTGACATGTTGGATAGTTTTTATTAAAGCTACTTTATAAAAGGAATTGAGGACAACTTTACTTCAAAAAAGAGATTCCTTCAATAATGGTTAAAACTGTTTCTCTTGTATAAAAGGCCTCTCAGTTACTCAAAGATGCAAAGTCTAATTTCCCATCTCTCTAAGTCTAAGTTTTTCTCTTCTTCCTTTATATCCCTCATTCTCTCTTCTTATTTTGCAAACTATACAATTGTAACAATGCTCTATTCAATGAAAGCATGGCAGCTCTAATCTAATTCCTATCTTGATAGCACACCATCACACAAATATATAAAGAAATTAAGACAAGCATATGGGATTACAAAGATACATATATAAGAAAGAAATTAGAACTAATAAACAAGCAAACAAACAAGTGGTTTTGTAAAATAATAGAATTAAATGACTTATAGTAGTAAGGTTTTCATTGAATAAAGCATCATTACAAGTGAATAGTTTACAGAAGAAGAGAGAAGGTAGGATATAAAGGAAAAGGAGAAAACTTAGACTTACAAAGATGGGAAATTGGACTTTGCCTCTTAAAGTAGCCAAGAGGTCTATTTATATAAAAGAAAAGGTGATAACCTTTATTGAAGGAATCTCTTTTTTAAAGTAAAGTTGCCCTCAATTCCTTACTTTTGCTAAAGTAATTTTAATAAAAGCTGTTTGACTAGTCCTATGGCTACTTTTCCACCAAAAGTAATTTGTCCATTTGCTCTTTATAGCTTATACAAGCCCTAAATATCTTGCATAATACCATCATTGAGGTGCCTATGACTGCTCTCAACCTGGTTTGCCAATGTGTCTATTTTTAGTTAAAGCAATGCAACCATCATTTTTAATAACCTCTCTTTTGAAACTGATTCCATTAAGGTCTTTAGCAATTCTTTAGGATTAAAAGGGGTGGGCTTTGGTGGTGGAGCTTTAAGCCTATTTATTTAGATGACCCCTTTGCCAGTATAGACTTTATCATTAAAGAAATCAAAATTCTCCCACCATTTGATAATAATCCTCTGTGTTAACTATGGAACATGTTTAATATCCATATCTAGAACGTTGACTTATTTAGCCATAATAGTATAATCCCATCTAATAAATCTATGGGACATGATACTAAATTTCACATTAATAATGAGTCTTTAACCTTTTCATTTATTTTACAAACTATTTCTAAATAGTTCTCAATTTGTAAGGTAAGGTTAGATGATGTAAACCCCACTCATAGAATTAGGTTTTAAACCTATTTTGAAATTTCTTTAGATCATTTGGAAGGTGCATCTAAATTGACCAATTAAAATTCCTTTGCCTATGTTCATATAATAAGGCTCTTTCCCATACTTTGATGTCATTGAAGTAATTATAAGATTTAATCTTCCACCATTGATTTAGATCTTTGTAGTCAAGAAGATCACCTTGCCAATCTTTTAAATAAAGAATTTTCTTTATCTTGAATTTGGCATAAGCCCAATCTTTAAAGTAATACCTATATCTAAATCCTTATTCTATGGGTTTAATAACTATTGAGTTTGTTTCATGTGATATCTATTGATGGTACAAGCAATCCTTGAATTAAGACATATGATCTTTAAGATAAAAACAACCAAACTCATTAGGTCTCAATTGAGCATAATTATTCTCAACAACACGTAAAAAGTCTATGCACTTTGGAATAAAAGGTAAACATAATATTTGAATATGTTAATTGAACAAAAATACAAGTAATGGACTCTATGGTATTGAATACACTTTAGTGGATGAATATCAGAAATAGCCATCCCAAGTTTCAATGTTGGGTCAAGCATATTACTCGTTAAGGGAGTAGATTCTTATTAGAGTCCATTGTATTTTCTTTTTCTTAAGTAATATGTTTATAGACTAAAATCATATAAATCATTTCAAATTGCATTGTGGCAAAGGAGACAATTAAAATAATTAAAAAATTTAAATTCAACTGATTATTAACAATGCATTTATCCCAATAGAACTTTAGAATTCAAAAAATTGAAAAAGTGCAATGTTTTGACTTTTGAATTTATTGCTAATGCCATTGCATTTGAATGATGAGAAAAACATAATATTTGAATATGTTAATTGGACAAAAATTCAAGTAATGGTCTCAATTGTATAAAATACACTTTAGTGGATAAATATTAAAAATAGCAATCCCAAGTTTCAATGTTAGGTCTAACATATTACACATGAAGGGAGTTGGGAATTTTCTTAATAGAGTCCATTATATTTGCTTCTTCATAAGTAATATGTTTGTAGACTAAAATTATATTAATCATTTCAAATTGCATTGTGGCAATAGAGATAATTAAAAAAATTACAAAATTTCAATTCAACTGATTATTAACAATGCATATATCCCTATAAGACTTTAAAATTCAAAAAATTGAAAAAGTGCAATGTTTTGATTTTTGAATTTTTTACTAATGTCATTGCATTTGAATGGTGAGAAAAACATAATATTTGAATATGTTAATTGAACAAAAATTCAAGTAATGGTCTCAATTGTATAATATACACTTTAGTGAATGAATACTATAAATAGTAATCTTAAGCTTCAATGTTGGGTTAACCGTATTGCTCTTAAGGGCACTGGGGAAACTTCTTATTTAAGTCCATTGCATTTGTTTTTCCTTAAGTAATATGTTTGTAGACTAAAATTATATAAGTCATTTCAAATTGCATTGTGGCAATAAATATAATTAAAAAAATTACAAAATTTAAAATCAACTGTTGTTAACAATACATTAATGTCATTGAGATTTTAAAATTCTTAAACTTCAAAAAATGCAATATTTTGATTTTTCAATTTATCGTTAATGCCATTACATTTGAATGGTAAGAAAAACATAATATTTGAATATGTTAGTTGAACAAAAATTCAAGTAATGGACTCAATCGTATAAAATACATTTTAGTGGATGAATATAAATAGCAATCCCAATATTCAATGTTAGGTCAACCATATTGCTCTTGAGGGGAGTGGGGAAACATCTAATTAGAGTCCATTGCATTACCTTTTGCTTAAGCAACATGTTTGTAGACTAAAATTATATAAATCATTTCAAATTGCATTGCAGCAAAAGATACAATAAAAAAAAATTACAAAATTTAAATTGAATTGATTGTTAACAATGCATTAATGTCTATAAGATTTTAAAATTTTTAAACTTCAAAAAATGCAATATTTTGATTTTTCAATTTATCATTAATGTTGTTACATTTGAATGGGGACAAAAACAGAATATTTGGAGGTGTTAATTGAACAAAAATTCATGTAATGGTCTCAATTGTATAAAATATACTTTAGTGGATGAATATTAAAAATAGCAATTTCAAGTTTCAATGTTGGGTCAAGGATATTGCACATGAGGGGTTTGGGGAATCTTTTTATTCTAGTCCATTGTATTTACTTATTCTTTAGTAATATGTTTGTAGACTAAAATTATATAAATCATTTCAAATTGCATTGTTGCAAAGGAGACAATTAAAAAAAATTACAAAATTTAAATTCAATTAATTATTAACAATGCATTTATCCCAATAAAATTTGAAAATTCTAAAAGTTGAAAAACTTCAATATTTTGCTTTTTAAATTTATTGTTAATGCCTTTGCATTTTGAATGGTGAGAAAAGCATAATATTTGAATATGTTAATTGGACAAAAATACAAGTAATGGACTCAATTGTATAAAATACACTTTAGTAGACGAATATTATAAATAGCAATCTCAAACTTCAATGTTGAGCCAAGAATATTGCTCTTAAGGGGAGAAGAGAAACTTCTTATTAGAGTCTCATACATTAGCGTTTTCTAAAGTAATATTTTTTTAGACTAAACTTATATAAATCATTTCTAATAGCATTGTCACAAAGGTAAGAATTAAAAAAATTACAAAAGTGAAATTTAATTGATAATTAACAATGCATTTAAGCCTACATAACTTTTGAATTCGAAAAATTGAAAAAATGCAATGTGTTCATTTTTAAATTTATTGCTAATGTCATTGCATTTCAATGGTAAAAAAAACGTAATATTTGAAAATGTTAATTGAATAAAAATACAAGTAATAGACTTTATTGAATAAAATACACTTTTGTGCATGAATATTATAAATAGTAATCCTAAGGTTTAATCTTGGGTCAACCATATTGCTCTTGAGGGAAGTGGAGAAATTTCTTATTAGTGTCCATTGCATTTGCTTTTTCTTAAGTAATATGTTTGTAGAGAAAAATTATATAAATTATTTCAAATTGCATTGTAGCAAAGGTGACAATTAAAAAAATTACAAAATTTAAACTCAAATGATTATTAACAATTGATTTATCCCTATATCACTTTAAAATTCTAAAAGTTGAAAAAATGCAATATTTTGATTATTAAATTTATTGTTAATGTCATTGCATTTTGAATGGTGAGTAAAACATAATATTTGAGTATGTAAATTGAACAAAAATAGAAGTAATGGACTCAATTGTATAAAATACACTTTTATGAATGAAAATTATAAATAGTAATCCCAAGTTTCAATATTGGGTCAACCATATTACTCTTGAGGGGAGTAGGGAAATTTCTCATTAGTATCCATTGCATTTGCTTTTTCTTAAGTAATATGTTTGTAGACAATAATTATATAAATTATTTCAAATAGCATTGTCACAAAGGAGAGAATTAAAAAAATTAAAAAAGTAAAGTTTAACTAATAATTAACAATGCATTTATGCCTAACAGACTTTAGAATTCTAAAAATTGAAAAAGTGCAATGTGTACATTTTTGAATTTATTGTTAAAGCCATTGCATTTGAATGGTGAGAAAAACATAATATTTGAAAATTTTAATTGAAAAAAAAATACATGGACTCAATTCTACAAAATACACTTTAGTGGAGGAATATTATAAATAGCAATTCCAAGCATCAATGTTGGGTCAAGCATGTCGCTCTTGAGGGAAGTGGGGAAACTTCTTATGAGAGTCTTATACGCTAGCTTATTCTTAAGTAATATGTTTGTAAACTAAAATTATATAAATCATTTCAAATTGTATTGTTGCAAAGGAGACAATTAAAAAAAATTACAAAATCTAAATTCAACTAATTATTAACAATGCATTTATCCCAATAAGATGTGAAAATTCTAAAACTTGAAAAAAATACAATGCTTTGCTTTTTAAATTTATTGTTAATGCCTTTGCATTTCGAATGGTGAGTAAAACATAATATTTGAATATGTTAATTGGACAAAAATCCAAATAATGGACTCAATTGTATAAAATACACTTTAGTGGACGAATATTATAAATAGGAATCTCAAACTTTAATGTTGGGTTGAGCATATTACTCTTGAGGAGAGTGGGGAAATTTCTTATTAAAGTCCCATACATTAGTTTTTTCTAAAGTAATATTTTTTTAGACTAAACTTATATAAATCATTTCTAATAGCATTGTTGGAAAGGCGACAATTAAAAAAATTACAAAAGTGAAATTTAATTGATAATTAATAATACATTTATGCCTACAAGACTTTCAAATTCTAAAAATTGAAAAAGTGTAATGTGTTCATTTTTAAATTTATTACTAATGTCATTGCATTTTAATGATGAGAAAAACATAATATTTTTTTTCTTAAGTAATATGTTTGTAGACAAAAATTATATAAGTTATTTCAAATTGTATTGTAGCAATGTAGACAATTAAAAAAATGACAAAATATCAATTCAAATGATTGTTAATAATGAATTTATTCCTATAAGACTTTAAAATTCTAAAAGTTGAACAAATGCAATATTTTGATTATTAAATTTATTGTTCATGCCATTGCATTTTGAATGGTGAGAAAAACATAATATTTGAAAATTTTAATTGAAAAAAAATACAATAGACTTAATTTTACAAAATACACTTTAATGGAGGAATATTATACATAGCAATTAGAAGTATCAATGTTGGGCCAAGTATGTCGCTCTTGAGGGAAGTGGAGAAACTTCTTATAGGAGTCCCATACGTTAGCTTATTCTTAAGTAATATGTTTGTAGACTAAAATTATATAAATCATTTCAAATTGCATTGTTGTAAAGGAGACAATTAAAATAATTATAAAATTTAAATTCAACTAATTATTAACAATATATTTATCCCAATAAGACTCGAAAATTCTAAAAATTGAAAAACTGTAATGTTTTGCTTTTTAAATTTATTGTTAATGCCTTGGCATTTTGAAGGGTGAGAAAAACATAATATTTGAATATGTTAATTGGACAAAATACAAGAAATGGATTCAATTGGATAAAATACACTTTAGTGGACAAATATTATAAATAACAATCCCAAACTTCAATGTTGGGTTAAGCATATTGCTTTTGAGGGGAGTAGGGAAACTTCTTATCAAAGTCCAATCCATTAGCTTTTTCTAAAGTAATATTTTCTTAGACTAAACTTATATAAATCATTTCTAATAGTATTGTCGCAAAGGTGACAATTAAAAAAATTACAAAAGTAAAATTTAATCGATAATTAACAATGCATTTATGCCTACAAGACTTTAGACTTCTAAAAATTGAAAAAGTGCAATGTGTTCATTTTTTAATTTATTACTAATGCCATTGCATTTGAATAGTGGGAAAAACATAATATTTAAAAATGTTAATTGAAAAAAAAAATACAAGTAATGGACTTAATTCTACAAAATACACTTTAGTGGAGGAATATTATAAATAGCAATCTCGAACATCAATGTTAGGCCAAGCATGTCGCTCTTAGGGGAAGTGGGAAAACTTCTTATGGGAGTCTCATACGTTAGCTTATTCTTAAGTAATATGTTTGTATACTAAAATTATATAAATCATTTCAAATTGCATTGTTGCAAAGGAGACAATTAAAAAAAAATTACAAAATTTAAATTCAACTAATTATTAACAATGCATTTATCCCAATAAGACTTCAAAATTCTAAAATTTGAAAAAATGCAATGTTTTGCTTTTTAAATTTATTATTAATGCCTTGACATTTTGAATAGTGAGAAAAACATAATATTTGAATATGTTAATTGGACAAAAATACAAGTAATGGACTCAATTGGATAAAATATACTTTAGTGGACAAATATTATAAATAGTAATCCTAAACTTCAATGTTGGGTTAAGCATATTGCTCTTGAGGGGAGTCGGGAAACTTCTTATCAAAGTCTAATACATTAGCTTTTTCTAAAGTAATATTTTCTTAGACTAAACTTATATAAATCATTTCTAATAGTATTGTCGCAAAGGTGATAGTTAAAAAAGTTACAAAATTTAAAGTCAAATGATTATTAACAATGGATTTATCCCAATAAGACTTTAAAATTCTAAAAGTTAAAAAAACACAATATTTTAATTATTAAATTTATTGTTAATGCCATTGCATTTTGAATGGTGAGAAAAACATAATATTTGAAAATGTTAATTGAAAAAAAATACAAGTAATGGGCTCAATTCTACAAAATACACTTTAGTGGAGGAATATTATAAATAGCAATCTCAAGCATCAATGTTGGGCCAAGCATGTCGCTCTTAAGGGGAGTGGGGAAACATTTTATGGGAGTCTCATACATTAGCTTATTCTTAAGTAATATGTTTGTATACTAAAATTATATAAATCATTTCAAATTGCATTATTGTAAAGGAGACAATTAAAAAAAATTACAAAATTTAAATTCAACTAATTATTAACAAGTAATGGACTCAATTGTATCAAATACACTTTGGTGGATGAATATTATAAATACCAATCCCAACCATCAATGTTGGGTCAAGCATATTGCTCTTGAGGGGAGTGGGGAAACTTCTTATTAGAGTCTCATACATTAGCTTTTTCTAAAGTAATATTTTTTTAGACTAAACTTATATAAATTATTTCTAATAGCATTGTTGCAAAGGTGACAATTAAAAAAATTACAAAAGTAAAATTTAATTGATACTTAACAATGCATTTATGTCTATAAGACTTTAGAATTCTAAAACTTGAAAAAGTGCAATGTGTTCATTTTTAAATTTATTACTAATGTCATTGCATTTCAATAGTGAGAAAAACATAATATTTGAAAATGTTAATTGGACAAAAATACAAGTAATGGACTCAATTGTATAAAATACATTTTGTGGATGAATATTATAAGTAGTAATCCAAAGTTTCAATCTTAGGTCAACCATATTGCTCTTAAAGGGAGTGGGAAAACTTTTTATTAGTGTCCATTGCATTTGCTTTTTCTTGACTAATATGTTTGTAGAGGAAAATTATATAAATTATTTTAAATTGCAATGTGGCAAAGGAGAAAATTAAAAAAATTACAAAATTTAAATTCGAATGATTATTAATAATGGATTTATCCCTATAAGACTTCAAAATTCTAAAAGTTGAAAAAACACAATATTTTGATCATTAAATTTATTGTTAATGTCATTACATTTTAATTAATGAGAAAAACATAATATTTGAATATTTTAATTTAAAAAATACAAGTAATGGACTTAATTCTACAAAATACACTTTAGTGAATGAAAATTATAAATAGTAATCCCAAGTTTCAATCTTGAGTCAACCATATTGCTCTTAAAAGGAGTGGAGAAATTTCTTATTAGTGTCCATTGCATTTGTTTTTTCTTAAGTAATATGTTTGTAGACAAGAATTATATAAATTATTTCAAATTGCATTGTGGCAAAGGAGAAAATTAAAAAAATTACAAAATTTAAATTTAAATGATTTTTAACAATGGATTTATCCCTATAAGACTTGAAAATTCTAAAAGTTGAAACAATGCAATATTTTGATTATTAAATTTATTGTAAATGCCATTGCATTTTGAATGGTGAGTAAAACATAATATTTGAGTATGTTAATTGAACAAAACTACAAGTAATGGACTTAATTGTATAAAGTACACTTTAGTGGAAAAATATTATAAATAGCAATCTCAAGCTTCAATGTTGGGTCAAGCATATTACTCTTGCGGGGAGTAAGGAAACTTCTTATTAAAATCTATTGCATTTACTTTTCTTAAGTAATTTCTTGTAGACAAAAATTATATAAATTCTTTCAAATAGCATTGTCACAAAGGAAACAATTAAAAATATTAAAAAAATAAAGTTTAACTAATAATTAACAATGCATTTATGCCTATAAGATTTTAGAATTCTAAAAATTGAAAAAGTGAAATGTGTTCATTTTTGAATTTATTGCTAATGTCATTGCATTTGAATGGTGAGAAAAACATAATATTTGAAAATTTTAATTGAAAAAAAATATAAGTAATGGACTCAATTATAGAAAATACACTTTTATGGATGAATATTATAATAATATCCCTTTAAAATTCTAAAAGTTGAAAAAACACAATATTTTGATTATGAAATTTATTCTTAATGCCCTTACATTTTGAATGGTGAGTAAAACATAATATTTGAAAATTTTAATTCAACAAAAATACAAGTAATAGACTCAAGTGTATAAAATACACTTATGTGGATGAATATTATAAATAGTAATTGTAAACTTCAATCTTAGGTCAACCATATTACTCTTGAGGGGAGTGAGGAAACTTCTTATTAGAGTCCCATAGATTAGTCTTTTCTAAAGTAATATTTTCTTAGACTAAAATTATATAAATCATTTGAAATAGCAATGGCATAAAGGAGACAATTAGAAAAATTACAAAAATTAAAATTTAACTGATAATTAACAATGCATTTATTCCTATTGGACTTTAGAATTCAAAAAATTGAAAAAGTGCAATGTTTTGATTTTCAAATTTATTGCTAATGCCATTACATTTCAATGGTGAGAAAAAAATCATATTTGAAAGTCTTACTTGAACAAAAATACAAGTAATGGACTCAATTGTATAAAATATACTTTTGTGGATGAATATTATTAGTAATCGCAAGCTTCAATCTGATTTTCAAATTTATTGCTAATGCCATTGCATTTCAATGGTGAGAAAACCATAATATTTGAAAGTCTTAATTGAACAAAAATACAAGTAATGGACTTAATTGCGTAAAATACAATTTATGGATGAATATTATAAATAGTAATTGCAAGTTTCAATCGTGGGTCAATGATATTGCTCTTAAAGGGAGTGGGAAACTTCTTCTTAGAGTCCATTCTATTTTCTTTTTCCTAAGTAATATGTTGGTAGGCAAAAATTATCTAAATTATTTCAAATTGCATTGTGGCAAAGGAGACAATTAAAAAAATTACAAAATTTAAACTTAACTGATTATTAACAAAGGATTTATCCTTATATGACCTTAAAATTCTGAAAGTTGAGAAAATGCAATATTTTGATTATTAAATTTATTGTTCATGACCTTGCATTTTGAATGGTGAGTAAAACATAGTGTTTGAAAATCTTTATTGAACAAAAATACAAGTAATGAACTTAATTGTATAAAATATATTTTTGTGGTTGAATATTATAAATAGTAATCGCATGCTTTAATCTTAGGTGAACCATATTGTTCTTAAGGGGTGTAAGGAAACTTTTTATTAAAGTCCTTTGCATTCGCTTTTCCTGAAGTAATATGTTGGTAGACAAAAATTATAAAAATTATTTCAAATTGCTTTATGGTAAAGGAGACAATTAAAAAAATTATAAAATATAAATTCAATTAATTATTAACAAAGGATTTATCCCTATAGGATTTTAAAATTCTAAAAGTTGAAAAAACACAATCTTTTGATTATTAAATTTATTGTTAATGCCCTTTTATTTTGAATGGTGAGTAAAACATAATATTTGAAAATAATAATTGAACAAAAATACAAGTAAAGGACTTAATTGTATAAATTACACTTTAGCAAATGAATATTATAAATAGCAATCCCAAACTTCAATGTTAAGCCAAGCATATTGCTTTTGAGGGGAGTGGGGAAACTTCTTATTAGAGTCCCATAGATTACCCCTTTCTAAAGTAATATTTTCTTAGACTAAAATTATATAAATCATTTAAAATAGCAATGGCATAAAGGAGACGATTAAAAGAATTACAAAAATTAATATTCAACAGATAATTAACAATGTATTTATTCCTATAGGACTTTAGAATTCTAAAAATTGAAAAAGTGCAATGTTTTGGTTTTTAAATTTATTACTAATGTCATTGCATTTCAATGGTAAGAAAAACATAATATTTAAAGGTCTTAATTGAACAAAAATACAAGTAATGGACTCAATTGTATAAAATACACTTTTCAGGATAAATATTATAAGTAGTAATCGCAAGCTTTAATATGATTTTTAAATTTATTACTAATGTCATTGCATTTTCATGGTGAGAAAAATATAATATTTAAAAGTCTTAATTGAACAAAAATACAAGTAATGGACTCAATTGTATAAAAAACACTTTTATGGATGAATATTATAAATAAAAATCACAAGTTTCAATTTTTAGTTAACCATATTGCATTTAATGGGAGTGGGGAAACTTCTTATTAGAGTCCATTTTATTTGCTTTTTCTTAATTAATATGTTGGTAGACAAAAATTATATTAATTATTTCACATTGCATTGTGGCAAAGGAGACAATTAAAAAAAATTACAAAATTTAAATTCAACTGATTATTAACAATGGATTTATCGCTATAGGACTTTCAAATACTAAAAGTTGAGAAAATGCAATGTTTTGATTATTAAATTTATTATTAATGCCATTACATTTTGAATGGTGAGTAAAATATAATATTTGAAAATCTTAATTGAACAAAAATACAAGTAATGGACTCAATTGTATAAAATACACTTTTGTGGATAAATATTATAAATAGTAATCACAAGTTTCAATCTTGGGTCAACCATATTGCTTTGGAGGGGAGTGGGGAAACTTCTTCTTAGAGTCCATTATATTTGCTTTTTCTTAAGTAATATGTTGGTGGACAAAAATAATATAACTTATTTCAAATTACGTTGTAGCAAAGGAGACAATTAAAAAAATTACAAAATTTACATTTAACTGATTATTAACAATGGATTTATCCCTATAGCACTTTAAAATTCTAAAAGTTGAGAAAATGTAATATTTTGATTATTAAATTTATTATTAATGTCATTGCATTTTAAATGGTGAGTAAAATATAATATTTGAAAATATTAATTGAACAAAAAAAGAAGTAGTGGACTTAATTGTATAAAATACAAATTTGTGGATGAATATTATAAATAGTAATCGCAAGCCTCAATCTTGGGTCAACCATATTGCTCTTAAGGGAAGTGGAAAACTTCTTATTATAGTCCATTGTATTTGTTTTTTCTTAAGTAATATGTTGGTAGACAAACATTATATAAATTATTTCAAATTGCATTGTGGTAACAGAGACAATTAAAAAAATTACAAAATTTAAATTCAACTGATTATTAACAATGGATTTATTGTTATAGGACTTTAAAATTCTAAAAGTTGAGAAAATGTAATGTTTTGATAATTAAATTTATTGTTAAAGCCTTTGCCTTTTAAATGGTCAAAAAACATAATATTTGAAAATCTTAATTGAACAAAAATATAGGTAATGGACTCAATTGTATAAAATATACTTTTGTGGATAAATATTATAAATAGTAATCACAAGTTTTAATCTTAGGTCAGCCATATTGCTCTTGAAGGGAGTGGGGAAACTTTTTATTAGAGTCCATTGTTTTTGCTTTTCCATAAGTAATATGTTGGTAGACAAAAATTATAAAAATTATTTGAAATTGTTTTGTAGCAAAGGAGACAATTAAAAAGATTATAAAATATAAATTGAACTGATTATTAACAAAGGATATATCCTTATAGGACTTTAAAAGTCAAAAAGTTGAAAAAACGCAATGTTTTGATTGTTAAATTTATTGTTAATTCCCTTGCATTTTGAATGGTGAGTAAAAAATACTATTTGAATATATTAATTGAATAGAAATACAAGTAATGGACTTAATTGCATAAAATACACTTTAATGGACGAATATTATAAATAGCAATCCCAAGATTCAATATTGGGCCAAGCCTATTGCTCTTAAGGAGAGTCGAAAAAATTCTTATTTGAGTCTCATACATTAACTTTTTCTAAAGTAATATTTTTTTAGACTAAAATTATATAAATCATTTCAAATAGCAATGTCACAAAAGAGACAATTAAAAAAATTTCAAAAATTTATTGAAAAAATGCAATATTTTGATTTTAAAATTTATTACTAATGTCATTGGATTTCAATGGTGAGAAAAATATAATATTTGAAAGTCTTAATTGAACAAGAAAACAAGTAATGAGCTCAATTGTATAAAATACACTTTTGTGGATGAATATTATAAGAAATAATCGCAAGCTTCAATTTGATTATACAATTTATTGTTAATTCCATTGCATTTCAATGGTGAGAAAATCATAAAATTTGAAAGTCTTAATTGAACAAAAATATAAGTAATGGACTCAATTGTATAAAATACACTTTTACGGATAAATATTATAAATAGTAATCACAAGTTTTAATTTTGGGTCAACCATATTGCTCTTGAGGGGTGTGGGGAAACTTTTTATTAGAGTCCATTGCTTTTGCTTTTCCATAAGTAATATGTTGGTCGACAAAAATTATAAAAATTATTTGAAATTGCTTTATGGAAAAAGAGACAATTAAAAAAATTATAAATTCAACTGATTATTAATAATGGATTTATGCCATTAAAACTTTAAAATTCTAAAAGTTGAAAAAACATAATGTTTTGATTATTAAATGCCCTTGCATTTTGAATGGTGAGTAGAACATAATATTTAAATATGTTAATTGAACAAAAATACAAGTAATGAACTCAATTATATAAAATACACTTTAATGGACGAATATTTTAACTAGCAATGTCAAGTTTTAATGTTGGGTCAAGCATAGTGCTTTTAAAGGGAGTGGGGAAACTTCTTATTAGAGTCTATTACATTTGCTTTTTCCTAAGTAACATGTTGGTAGACAAAAATTATAAAAATTATTTCAAATTACTTTGTGGCAAAGGAGACAATTAAAAAAATTATAAGATATAAATTCAATTGATTATTAACAAAGGATTTATCCCTATAAGACTTTAAAATTCTAAAAGTTGAAAAAAGACAATCTTTTGATTATTAAATTTATTGTTAATGCCCTTTTATTTTGAATGGTGAGTAAAATATAATATTTGAAAATAATAATTGAACAAAAATACAAGTAAAGGACTCAATCTTTAGCAGACGAATATATTGCTAATGTCATTGCATTTTAATGGTGAGAAAAACATAATATTTGAAAGTCTTAATTGAACAAAAAAACAAGTAATGGGCTTATTGTATAAAATACACTTTTGTGGATAAATATTATAAGTAATAATCGTAAGCTTCAATCTAATTATAGAATTTATTGCTAATGCCATTGCATTTCAATGGTAAGAAAAACATAATATTTGAAAGTTTTAATTCAACCAAAATACAAGTAATGGACTCAATTGTATAAGAAACACTTTTGTGGATGAATATTATAAATAGTAATCGCAAGTTTCAATCTTAGGTCAACCATATTACACCTAAGGGGAGTGGGGAAACTTCTTATTAGATTCCACTTTATTTGCTTTTTCTTAAGTAATATGTTGGTAGACAAAAATTATATAAATTATTTCAAATTGCATTGTGGCAAAGGAAACAATTAAAAGAATTACAAAATTTAAATTCAATTGATTATTAACAATAGATTTATCCCTATAGGACTTTGAACTTTTAAAAGTTGACAAAATGCAATGTTTTGATTATTAAT
Organism: Bruguiera hainesii; assembly: GCA_023213295.1. Lineage (NCBI taxonomy): Eukaryota > Viridiplantae > Streptophyta > Magnoliopsida > Malpighiales > Rhizophoraceae > Bruguiera > Bruguiera hainesii. The sequence continues at coordinate 27,850 of JAHOYR010003399.1, forward strand.
TTTATTGTTAATACCATTGCATTTTGAATGGGGAGTGAAATATAATATTTGAAAATCTTAATTGAACAAAAATACAAGTAATGGATTCAATGATATAATAGACACTTTTGTGGATGAATATTATAAATAGTAATCGCAAATTTCAATCTTGGGTCAACCATATTGCTCTTGCGGGGAGTGGGGAAACTTCTTATTAGAGTCCATTACATTTACTTTTTCTTAAGTAACATGTTGGTAGACAAAAATTATATAAATCATTTCAAATAGCAATGTTGCAAAGGAGACAATTAAAATTCAACTGATAATTAACAATGTATTTATTCCTATAGGACTTTAGAATTCTAAAAATTGAAAAAGTGCAATGTTTTGATTTTAAAATTTATTGCTAATTCCATTGTATTTGAATAGTGAGGAAAATATAATATTTGAATATGTTAATTGAACAAAAATACAAGTAATGAACTCAATTGTATAAAATACACTTTAGTGGACGAATATTTTAACTAGCAATGTCAAGCTTCAATGTTGGGTCAACCATATTACTCTTGAGGGAAATGGGGAAACTTCTTATTAGAGTCTATTACATTTGCTTTTTCTTAAGTAACGTGTTGGTAGACAAAAATTATAAAAATTATTTCAAATTGCTTTATGGCAAAGGAGACAATTAAAAAAATTATAAAATACAAATTCAATAGATTATTAACAATGTATTTATCCCTTTAAAATTCTAAAAGTTGAAAAAATGCAATGTTTTGATTATTAAATTTATTGTTAATGCCTTTGTATTTTGAATGGTGAGTAAAACATAATATTTGAATATGTTAATTTAACAAAAATACAAGTAATGAACTCAATTGTATAAAATACACTTTAGTAGATGAATATTTTAACTAGCAATGTCAAGCTTCAATGTTAGGTCAACCATATTGCTCTTAAGGGGAGTAGGGAAACTTCTTATTAGAGTCCATTGTATTTGCTTTTTCTTAAGTAATATGTTGGTAGAAAAAAATTATATAAGTTATTTCAAATGGCATTGTGGAAAATGAGATAATTAAAAAAATTACAAAAATTAAATTTAACTGATTATTCACAATGGATTTATCCTTATAGGACTTTGAAATTCTAAAAGTTGAGAAAATGCAATGTTTTGATTATTAAATTTATTGTTAATGTCATTGCCTTTTGAATGGTGAGTAAAACATAATATTTGAAAATCTTAATTGAACAAAAATACAAATAATGGACTCAATTGTATAAAATACATTTTTGTAGATGAATATTATAAATAGTAATCGCAAATTTTAATCTTACGTCAACCATATTGCTTTTGAGAGGAGTTAGGAAATATTTTATTAGAGTCCATTGCTTTTACTTTTCCTTAAGTAATATGCTGGTAAGCAAAAATTATAAAAATTATTTGAAATTGCTTTGTGGCAAAGGAGACAATTAAAAAAATTATAAAATATAAATTGAATTGATTATTAACAAAGGATTTATCCCCATAGGACTTTAAAATTCTAAAAGTTGAAAAAATGCAATGTTTTGATTATTAACTTTATTGTTAATTCCTTTGCATTTTTAATGGTGAGTAAAACATAATATTTGAATATGTTAATTAAACAAAAATACAAATAATGAACTCAATTGTATAAAATATACTTTAGTGAACGAATATTTTAACTAGCGATGTCAAGATTCAAAGTTGGGTCAAGCATATTGCTCTTTATAGGTGTAGGGAAACTTCTTATTAGACTCCATTGCATTTGCTTTTTCTTAACTAACATGTTGGTAGACGAAAATTATAAAAATTATTTCAAATTGCTTTGTGGCAAAGGAGACAATTAAAAAAATTATAAAATATAAATTCAATTGATTATTAACAAAGGATTTATCCCTTTAAAATTCTTAAAGTTGAAAAAACGCAATGTTTTGATTATAAAATTTATTATTAATACCCTTGCATTTTGAATGGTGAGTAAAATATAAAATTTGAAAATCTTAATTCAACAAAAATACAAGTTATGGACTCAAGTGTATAAAATAAACTTTTGTAGATCAATATTATAAATAGTAATCGCAATCTTCAATCTTGGGTCAACCATATTACTCTTAAGGGGAATAGGAAACTTCTTTTTAGAGTCCATTGTATTGGCTTTTTCTTAAGTAATAGGTTGGTAGACAAAAAATTATATAAATTATTTCAAATTGCATTGTGGCAAAGGAGACAATTAAAAAAATTACAAAATTTAAATTCAATTGATTATTCATAATAGATTGATCCTTATAGGCCTTTAAAATTCTAAAAGTTGAGAAAATGCAATGTTTTGATTATTAAATTTATTGTTAATGTCATTTTATTTTGAATAATGAGTAAAACATAATATTTGAAAATCTTAATTGAACAAAAAAAGAAGTAATGGACTCAATTGCATAAAATAAAATTTTGTGGA
>JAHOYR010003399.1:30309-43032 GCA_023213295.1 Bruguiera hainesii
ATGGACTCAATTGCATAAAATAAAATTTTGTGGATGAATATTATAAATAGTAATCACAAGTTTCAATCTTGGGTCAACCATATTGCTCTTAAGGGGAGCTGGGAAACTTCTAATTAGAGTCCATTGTCCATGCTTCTTCTTAGGTAATATGTTAGTAGACAAAAATTATATAAATTATTTCAAATTGTTGTGTGGTAATAGAGACAATTAAAAAAATTACAAAATTTAAATTCAACTAATTATTAACAATGGATTTATCCTTATAAGAATTTAAAATTCTAAAAATTGAGAAAAGACAATGTTTTGATAATTAAATTTATTGTTAAAGTCATTGCCTTTTGAATGGTCAATAAAATATAATATTTGAAAATCTTAATTTTACAAAACGATAAGTAGTGGACACATTTGTATAAAATACACTTTTGTGGATGAATATTATAAATAGTAATCGCAAGCTTCAACCTTGGGTCACCGATATTGCTCTTGAGGGGAGTGGCGAAACTTTCTTTTAGAGTCCATTGTATCGGCTTTTTCTTAAGTAATAGGTTGGTAGACAAAAATTATATAAATTATTTCAAATTGCATTGTGACAAAAGAGACAATTAAAAAAATTACAAAATTTAAATTCAACTGATTATTCACAATGGATTGATCCTTATAGGGCTTTAAAATTTTAAAAGTTGAGAAAATGCAATATTTTGATTGTTAAATTTATTGTTAATGTCATTGCATTTTGAATTGAGAGTAAAACATAATATTTGAAAATCTTAATTGAACAATAAAAGAAGTAATGGACTCAATTGCATAAAATACAATTTTGTGGACGAATATTATAAATAGTAATCAGAAGTTTCAATCTTGGGTCAACCATATTGCTCTTAAGGGGAGTGGGAAACTTCTTGTTGAGTCCATTGTATTTGCTTTTTCTTAAGTAATATGTTGGTAGACAAAAAATTATATAATTTATTTCAAATTACATTGTGGCGATGGAGACAATTAAAAAAATTACAAAATTTATATTCAACCGATTATTAATAATGGATTTATCCTTATTGGACTTTAAAATTTTAAAAGTTAAGAAAATGCAATGTTTTGATAATTAAATTTACTGTTAAAGTCATTACCTTTTGAATGGTCAGTAAAATATAATATTTGAAAATCTTAATTGAACAAAAATATAAGTAATGGACTTAATTGTATAACATACTCTTTTGTGGATAAATATTATAAATAGTAATCGCAAACTTCAATCTTGAGTCACCTATATTGCTCTTAAGGGGACTAGGGAAATTTCTTATTAGAGTCTATTGTATTTACTTTTTCCTAAGTAATATGTTGGTAAATAAAAATTATATAAATTATTTCAAATTGCTTTACGGCAATGGAGACAATTAAAAAAATTACAAAATTTTAATTCAACTGATTATTAACAATAGATTTATCCTTATAGGACTTTAAAATTCTAAAAGTTGAGAAAAGGGAATGTTTTGATAATTAAATTTATTGTTAAAGTCATTGTCTTTTGAATGGTCAATAAAATATAATATTTGAAAATCTTAATTGAACAAAAATACAAGTAATGGACTCAATTGTATAAAATACACTTTTGTGGATAAATATTATAAATAGTGATGGCAAATTTCATCCTTGGGTCACCCATATTGCTCTTGAGGGGAGTGGGGAAACTTCTTTTTAGAGTCCATTGTATTGTCTTTTTGTTAAATAATAGGTTGGTAGAACAAAATTATATCAATTATTTCAATTTGCATTGTGGCAAAAGAGACAATTAAAAAAATTACAAAATTTAAATTCAACTGTTTATTCACCATAGATTTATCCTTACAGGACTTTAAAATTTTGAAAGTTGAGTAAATGTAATGTTTTGATTTTTAAATTTATTGTTAATGTCACTATATTTTGAATGGTGAGTAAAACATAATATTTGAAAATCTTAATTGAACAAAAAAAGAAGAAATGGACTTAATTGCATAAAATAAAATTTTGTGGATGAATATTATAAATAGTAATCGCAAGCTTCAATCATGGGTCAACCATATTGCCCTTGAGGGGAGTTGGGAAACTTCTTTTTAGAATCTATTGTTTTTCCTTTTTCTTAAGTTTTATATTGGTAGACAAAAATTATATAAATTATTTCAAATTGCTTTGTGGCAATGGAGACAATTAAAAAAATTACAAAATTTTAATTCAACTGATTATTAACAATGGATTTATCTTTATAGGACTTTAAAATTCTAAAAGTTGAGAAAAGGCAATGTTTTGATAATTAAATTTATTGTTAAAGTCATTGTCTTTTGAATGGTCAGTAAAATATAATATTTGAAAATTTTAATTGAACATAAATACAAGTAATTGACTCAATTGTATAAAATACACTTTTGTAGATGAATATTATAAATAGTAATCGCAAGCTTTAACCTTGGGTCACTGATATTGCTTTTGAGGGTAGTGGGGAAACTTCTTTTTAGAGTCCATTGCATTGGCTTTTTCTTAAGTAATAGGTTGGTAGACAAAAATTATATAAATTATTTCAAATTGCATTGTAGCAAAGTAGACAATTAAAAAAATTACAAAATTTAAATTCAACCAATTATTCACAATGGAATGATCCTTATAGGACTTTAAAATTCTAAAAGTTGAGAAAATGCAATGTTATAATTGTTAAATTTATTGATAATGTCATTGCATTTTAAATGGTGAGTGAAAATAATTTTGAAAATCTTAATTGAACAAAAAAAGAAGTAATGGACTCAATTGCATAAAATAAAATTTTATGGAGGGATATTATAAATAGTAATTGCAAGTTTTAATCTTAGGTCAACCATATTGCTCTTCAAGGGAGTAGGAAACTTATTGTTAAAATCCACTATATTTGCTTTCTCTTAAGTAAAGTGTTGGTAGACAAAAAATTATATAAATTATTTGAAATTACATTGTGGTGATGGAAATAATTAAAAAAATTATAAAATTTAAATTCAACTGATTATTAACAATGAATTTATCCTTATTTGACTTTAAAATTTTAAAAGTTAAGAAAATGTAATGTTTTGATAATTAAATTTACTGTTAAAGCCATTGCCTTTTGAATGGTCAGTAAAATATAATATTTGAAAATCTTAATTGAACAAAAATACAAGTAATGGACTTAATTGTATAAAATACACTTTTGTAGATAAATATCATAAATAGTAATCGCAAATTTCAATCTTGGGTCACCCATATTACTCTTAAGAGGACTACGAATTTACTTTTTCAAAAATTATATAAATTATTTCAAATTGTTTTGCGGCAATGGAAACAATTAAAAGAATTACAAAATTTAAATTCAATTGATTATTAACAATGGATTTATCCTTATAGGACTCTAAAATTCTAAAAGTTGAGAAAAGGCAATATTTTGATAATTAAATTTATTGCTAAAATCATTGCCTTTTGAATGGTCAGTAAAATATAATATTTAAAAATCTTAATTGAAGAAAAATACAAGTAATGGACTTAATTGTATAAAATACACTTTTATGGATGAATATTATAAATAGTAATCATAAACTTTAATTTTGAGTCACCCATATTGCTCTTAAGGGGATTGGAAAATCTTCTTATTAGAGTTTATTATATTTGCTTTTTTTTAAGTAAAACGTTGGGAGGCAAAAAATTATATAATTTATTTTAAATTACATTGTGGCGATGGAGACAATTAAAAAAATTATAAAATTTAAATTCAACCAATTATTAATAATAGATTTATCCTTATTGGACTTTAAAATTTTAAAAGTTGAGAAAATGTAATGTTTTGATAATTAAATTTACTGTTAAAGTCATTGCCTTTTGAAGGGTTAGTAAAACATAATATTTGAAAATTTTAATTAAACAAAAATACAAGTAATAGACTCAATTGTATAAAATACACTTTTGTGGATGAATATTATAAATAGTAATCGCAAATTTCAATTTTGGGTCACCCATATTGCTCTTAAGGGGATTGGGGAAATTTCTTATTAAAGTCTATTGTATTTGCTTTTTCTTAAGTAATATGTTGGTAGACAAAAATTATAGAAATTCTTTCAAATTGCATTGTGGCAAAACAAACAATTAAAAAAATTACACAATTTAAATTCAACTAATTATTCATAATGGATTGATCCTTATAAGACTTTAAAATTCTAAAAGTTAAGATAATGCAATGTTTTGATTATTAAATTCTTGTCAATTTTCTTGCATTTTGAATGGTAAGTAAAACATAATATTTGAAAATCTTCATTGAACAAAAAAAGAAGTAATGGACCCAATTGTATAAAATAAAATTTTGTGGATGAATATTATAAATAGTAATCGCAAGTTTCAATCTTGGGTCAACCATATTGCTCTTAAGGGGAGTTGAACAACTTTTTAGAGTCTATTGTTTTTGCTTTTTCTTAAATTTTATGTTGGTAGACAAAAATTATATAAATTATTTTAAATTGCATTGTGGCAAAAGAGACAATTAAAAAAATTACAAAATTTAAATTGAACAGATTATTCACAATGGATTTATCCTTATAGGATTTTCAAATTCTAAAAGTTGACAAAATGCAATATTTTAATTATTAAATTTATCGTCAATGTCATTGCATTTTGAATGGTGAGTAAAACATAATATTTGAAAATCTTAATTGAACAAAAAAAAAAAGTAATGGACTCAATTGCATAAAATAAAATTTTGTGGATGAGTATTATAAACAGTAATCACAAGCTTGCATTATGGGTCAACCATATTGCTCTTGAGGGGAGTCGAGAAACTTCTTTTTAAAGTCTATTGTTTTTGCTTTTTCTTAAGTTTTATGTTGGTAGACAAAAATTATATAATTTTTTTCAAATTGCATTGTGGCAATGGAGAAAATTAAAAAAATTATAAAATTTAAATTCAACTGATTATTAGCAATGGATTTATCCTTAATGAACTTTAAAATTCTAAAAGTTGACAAAATGCAATGTTTTGACAATTAAATTTACTGTTAAAGCCCTTGCCTTTTGAATGGTCAATAAAATATAATATTTGAAAATCTTAATTGAACAAAAATACAAGTAATGGACTCAATTGTATAAAATACACTTTTATGGATGAATATTATAAATAGTAATTGCAAACTTCAATATTGGGTCACCCATATTGCACTTAAGGGCATTGGGGAAACTTCTTATTAGAGTCTATTGTATTTGTTTTTTCTTAAGTAATTTGTTGGTAGACAAAAATTATATAAATTATTTCAAATTGCATTGTGGCAAAGGAGACAATTAAAAAAATTAGAAAATTTAAATTCAGCTGGCTATTCACAATGGATTTATCCTTATAGGACTTTAAAATTCTAAAAGTTGACAAAATGCAATATTTTGATTGTTAAATTTATTGTTAATGTCATTGCATTTTGAATAATGAGTAAAACATAATATTTGAAAGCCTTAATTGAACAATAAAAAAAGTAATGGACTCAATTATATAAAATAAAATTTTGTGGATGAATATTATAAACAGTAATCACAAGCTTCAATCTTAAGTCAACCATATTACTCTTAAGGGAAGTGGGGAAACTTCTACTTAGAGTACATTGCATTTGCTTTTTCTTAAGTAATATGTTGGTGGAAAAAAAATTATAAAAATTATCTCAAATTACTTTGGGGCAAAGGAGACAATTAAAAAATTATAAAATTTAAATTCAACTGATTAGTAATAAAGAATTTATCCTTATAGGACTTTAAAATTCTAAAAGTTGAGAAAACACAATGTTTTGATTATTAAATTTATTGTTAATGCCCTTGCATTTTGAATGGTGAGTAAAATATAATATTTGAATATGTTAATTGAACAAAAATACAAGTAATGAACTCAATTTTATAAAATACACTTTAGTGGAGGAATATTTTAATTAGCAATGTCAAGCTTCAATGTTGGGTCAAGCATATTATTCTTGAGGGGAGTGGGGAAACTTCTTATTAGAGTCCATTACATTTGCTTTTACTTAAGTAACATGTTGGTAGACAAAAATTATAACAATTATTTCAAATTGTTTTGTGGCAAAGGAGACAATTAAAAAAATTATAAAATTTCAATTCAACTGATCATTAACAATGAATTTAACCCTATATGACTTTAAAATTCTAAAAGTTGAGAAAATGCAATGCTTTGATTGTTAAATTTATTGTTAAAACCATTGCATTTTGAATGGTGAGTAAAACATGATATTTGAAAATCTTAATTGAACAAAAATACAATTGAACAAAAATACAAGTAATGGACTCAATTGTATAAAATACACATTTGTGGATGAATATTATAAATAGTAATCGCAAGCTTCAATTTTGGGTTAACCATATTGCTTTAGAGGGGAGTGGGGAAAGTTATTCTTAGAGTCCATTGCATTTGCTTTTTCATAAGTAATATGTTGGTAGAGAAAAATTATCTCAAATTGCTTTGTGGCAAAGGAGACAATTAAAAAATTACAAAATTCAAATTCAACTGATCATTAACAATGGATTTATCCCTATAGGACTTCAAAATTCTAAAAGTTGAGAAAATGCAATGTTTTGATTATTGAATTTATTGTTAATGTCATTTCATTTTGAATGGTGAGTAAAATATAATATTTGAAAATCTTAATTGAACAAAAATACAAGTAATGGGCTCAATTGTATGAAATACACTTTAGAGGACGAATATTATAAATAGTAATCCCAACTTTCAATGTTGGGCCAAGCATATTGCTCTTAAAGGATATGGGGAAACTTCTTATTACAGTCTCATACATTAGCTTTTTCTAAAATAATATTTTTTTAGACTAAAATTATGTAAATCATTTCAAATAACAATGTCACAAAGGAGACAATTAAAAAAAGTACAACACTAAAATTCAATTGGTAATTAACAATGCATTTATTCCTACAGGACTTTAGAATTCTAAAAACTAAAAAAGTGTAAGGTTTTTGATTTTGAAATTTATTGCTGATGCCATTGATTTTAAATGGTGAGAAGAACATAATATTTGAAAGTCTTAACTGAACCAAAGTACAAGTAATGGATTCAATTGTATAAGATAAACTTTTGTGGATGAATATTATCAATAGTAATCGCAAGTTTCAATCTTGGGTCAACCATATTGCTTTGTGGCAAAGGAGACAATTAGAAAATTACAAAATTCAAATTCAGCTGATCATTAACAATGGATTTATCCCTATAGGACTTCAAAATTCTAAAAGTTGAGAAAATGCAATGTTTTGATTATTGAATTTATTGTTAATGCCATTGCATTTTGAATGGTAAGTAAAATATATTATCTAAAAATCCTAATTGAACAAAAATACAAGAAATGAACTCAATTGTATAAAATACACTTTTGTGGATGAATATTATAAATAGTAATTGCAAACTTCAATCTTAGGTCAACCATATTGCTTTGGAGGGGACTGGGGAAACCTTTTCTTAGAGTCCATTACATTTGCTTTTCTTAAGTAATATGTTCGTCGACAAAAATTGTAAAAATTATCTCGAATTGCTTTGTGCCCTAGTAAATAATTAAAAAAATTACAAAATTTAAATTTAATTGATTATTAGCAATGGATTTATCCCTTTAAAACTTTTAAATTCTAAAAGTTGAAAAAATGCAATGTTTTGAATATTAAATTTATTGTTAATGCTCTTGCATTTTGAATGGTGAGTAAAACATAATATTTGAATATATTAATTGAATAAAAATACAAGTAATGCACTCAATTGTATAAAATACAATTTAGTGGATGAATATTGTAAATAGCAATCCCAAGTTTCAATGTTGGGTCAAGCATATTGCTCTTGAGTGGAGTAGGGAAACGTCTTATTAGAGTCTATTGTATTTGCTTTTTCTTAAGTAATATGTTGGTAGACAAAAATTATATAAATGATTTCAAATTGCATTGTGGCAAAGGAGACAATTAAAAAAATTACAAAATTTAAATTCAACTTATTATTAATAATGAATTTAACTCTATAGGACTTTAAAATTCTAAAAGTTGAGAAAATGCGATATTTTGATTATTAAATTTATTGTTAAAGCCATTGCATTTTGAATGGTGAGTACAACATGATATTTGAAAATCTTAATTGAACAAAAATACAAGAAATGGACTCAATTGTATAAAATACACTTTTGTGGACAAATATTATAAATAGTAATCGCAAGTTGCAATCTTGGGTCAACCATATTGCTTTGGAGGGGAGTGGGGAAACCTCTTCTCAGAGTCCATTACATTTACTTTTCTTAAGTAATATGTTCGTCGACAAAAATTATAAAAATTATCTCAAATTGCTTTGTGGCCTAGTAAACAATTAAAAAAATTACAAAATTTAAATTCAACTGATTATTAGCAATGGATTTATCCCTTTAAAACTTTTAAATTCTAAAAGTTGAAAAAATGCAATGTTTTGAATATTAAATTTATTGTTAATGCCCTTGCATTTTGAATGGTGAGTAAAATATAATATTTGAATATGTTAATTGAATGAAAATATAAGTAATGGACTCAATTGTATAAAATACAATTTAGTGGATGAATATTGTAAATAGCAATCCCAAGTTTCAATATTGGGTCAAGCATATTACTCTTAAGTGGAGTGGGGAAATGTCTTATTAAAGTCCATTGTATTTGCTTTTTCTTAAGTGATATGTTAGTAGACAAACATTATATAAATTATTTCAAATTAAATTGTGGCAAAGGAGACAATTAAAAAAATTATAAAAAATAAATTCAACTAATTATTAATAATGGATTTATCCCTTTAAAACTTTAAAATTCTAAAATTTGAAAAAACGCAATGTTTTGATTCTTAAATTTATTATTAATGCCCTTGCATTTTTAATGGTAAGTAAAACTTAATATTTAAAAATCTTAATTGAACAAAAATACAAGAAATGGACTCAATTGTATAAAATATACTTTTGTGGATAGAGTACATTACATTTGCTTTTCTTAAGTAATATGTTTGTCGACAAAAATTATAAAAATTATCTCAAATTGCTTTATGGCCTAATAAACAATTAAAAAAATTACAAAATTTCAATTCAACTAATTATTAGCAATGAATTTATCCCTTTAAAACTTTTAAAAAGACAATGTTTTGATTATTAAATTCATTGTTAATTTCCTTGCATTTTGAATGGTCAATAAAACATAATATTTGAAAATCTTAATTCAACAAAAATATAAGTAATGGACTCAATTGTATAAAGTATACTTTTGTGGATGAATATTATAAATAGTAATCGCAAGTTTTAATCTTGGGTCAACCTTATTGCACTTGAGGGGAGTGGAGAAACTTTATATTAGAGTCGATTGTATTACAAAAATTATGTAAATTATTTCAAATTGCATTGTGGTATAAGAGACAATTAAAAAAATTATAAAATTGAAATTCAATTGATTATTAACAATGAATTTATCCCCACAGGACTTTAAAATCTAAAAGCTGAGAAAATGCAATCTTTTGATTATTAACTTTATTGTTAATACCCTTGCATTTTGAATGGTGAGTAAAGTATAATATTTGAAGATCTTAATTGAAGAAAAATACAAATAATGGACTCAATTGTATAATATACAATATTGTGGTTAAATATTATAATTAGTAATTGCAAGTTTCAATCTTAGATCAACGATGTTGCTCTTGTAGAGAATGGAGAAACTTCATATTAGACTCCATTGTATTCGCTTTTTCCTAAATAATATGTTGCTAGAAAAAAATTATATAAACTATTACAAATTATATTATGGCAAAGGAAACAATGAAGAAAATTACAAAAATTAAATTCAACTGATTATTTACAATGGATTTATTCCTGTAGGACTTTAAAATTCTAAAAGTTCAGAAAATGCAATGTTTTGATTATTAAATTTATTGTTAAAACCATTTCATTTTGAATGGTGAGTAAAACATGATATTTGAAAATCTCAATTGAACAAAAGTACAAGAAATGGACTAAATTGTACAAAATACACTTTTGTGAATGAATATTATAAATGATAATCACAAGATTCAATCTTGGGTTAACCATATTTCTCTTAAAGGGAGTGGGCAAACTTCTTATTTAAATCCATTGTATTTGCTTTTTCTTATGTAGTATGTTGGTAGACAAAAATTATATAAATTATTTCAAGTTCCGTTGTGGCAAAGGAGACAATTAAAAAAATTACAAAATTTAAATTCAACTGATTATTAACAATGAATTTATTCCTATGACACTTTAAAATTCTAAATGTTAAGAAAAGACAATGTTTTGATTATTAAATTTATTGTTAATGCCATTACATTTTGAATGGTGAGTAAAACATAATATTTGAAAATCTTAATTCAACAAAAATAAAAGTAATAGACTCAATTGTATAAAATATACTTTTGTCGATGAATATTATAAATAGTATTCGCAAGCTTCAATCTTGGGTCAACAATATTGGTTTGGAGGGGAGTGGGAAAACTTTTACTTAAAGTCCATTACATTTGTTTTTTCTTAACTAATATGTTAGTAGACAAAAATTATATGAATTATTTCAAATTGCATTGTGACAAAGGAGACAATTAAAAAAATTACAAAATTTAAATTCAACTGATTATTAACAATGAATTTAACCCTATAAGATTTTAAAATTCTAAAAGTTGAGAAAATGTAATGTTTTGATTATTAAATTTATTGTTAAAGCCATTGCATTTTGAATGGTGAGTAAAACATGATTTTTGAAAATCTCAATTAAGCAAAAATACAAGTAATAGACTCAATTGTATAAAATACACTTTTGTGGATGAATATTATAAATAGTAATCGCAAGTTTCAATCTTAAGTCAACCATATTGCTTTAGAGGGGAGAGAGGAAACTTCTTCTTAGAGTCCATTGCATTTGCTTTTTCATAAGTAGTATGTTGGTAGACAAAAATTATCTCAAATTGCTTTGTGGCAAAGGAGACAATTAGAAAATTACAAAATTCAAATTCAGCTGATCATTAACAATGGATTTATCCCTATAGGACTTCAAAATTCTAAAAGTTGAGAAAATGCAATGTTTTGATTATTGAATTTATTGTTAATGCCATTGCATTTTGAATGGTAAGTAAAATATAATATTTGAAAATCTTGATTGAACAAAAATACAAGTAACAGACTCAATTGTATGAAATACACTTTATTGGACGTATATTATAAATACTAATGCCAACCTTCAATGTTGGGGCAAGCATATTGCTCTTAACGGAGGTGGGGAAACTTCATATTAGAGTCTCATACATTAGCTTTTTCTAAAATAATATTTTTTTAGACTAAAATTATGTAAATTATTTCAAATATCAATATCACAAAGGAGAAAATTAAAAAAAGTACGACAGTAAAATTCAACTGATAATTAACAATGCATTTATTCCTATAGGAATTTAGAATTCTAAAAATTAAAAAAGTGTAAGGTCTTGATTTTTAAATTTATTGCTAATGCGATTGAATTTGAATGGTGAGAAAAACATAATATTTGAAAGTCTTAATTGAACTAAAGTATAAGTAATGGACTCAATTGTATAAGATAAACTTTTGTGGATGAATATTATCAATAGTAATCGCAAATTTCAATCTTGGGTCAAGCATATTGTTAATGTCATTGCATTTTGAATGGTGAGTAAAACATAATATTTGAAAATCTTAATTGAACAAAAATACAAGTAATTGACTCAATTGTATGAAATACACTTTTGTGGATGATTATTATAAATAGTAATCGTAAGTTTCAATCTTGGGTCAACCATATTACTTTGGAGGGGAGTGGGAAAACATCTTCTTAGAGTCCATTACATTTGCTTTTCTTGAGTAATATGTTAGTAGCCAAAAATTATATTAATTATTTGAAATTGCATTGTGGAAAAGGAGACAATTAAAAAAATCATAAAATTTAAATTCAACTGATTATTAACAAAGTATTTATCCCTCTAGGACTTTAAAATTCTAAAAGTTAAGAAAACGCAATGTTTTGATTATTAAATTTATCGTTAAAGCCATTGCATTTTGAATGGTGAGTAAAAGACAATATTTGAAAATCTTAATTGAACAAAAATACAAGTAATGGACCCAATGGTATAAGATAAACTTTTGTGGATGACTATTATCTATAGTAATTGCAAATTTCAATCTTGGGTCAACCATATTACTTTGGAGGGGAGTGGGGAAACTTCTTCTTAGAGTCCATTCCCTTTACTTTTTCTTAAGTAATATGTTGGAAGAGAAAAATTATATAAATTATTTCAAATTGCCTTATGGCAAAAGAGACAATTAAACAAATTACAAAATTTATAACCTTAATTCTAAAAGTTGAGAAAATGCAATGTTTTGATTATTAAATTTATCGTTAATGCCCTTGCATTTTGACCGATGAGTAAAAGATAATATTTGAAACTCTTAATTCAGCAAAAATACAAGTAATGGACTCAATTGTATAAAATCCACATTTGCAAATGAATATTATAAATAGTAATTGTGACTTTCAATCTTGGGTCAACCATATTGCTTTGGTGGGGAGCGGGGAAACTTCTTCTTAGAGTCCATTGCCTTTTCTTAAGTAATATGTTAGTAGACAAAAGTTATATAAATTATTTCAAATTATCTTGTGGCAAAGGAGACAATGAAACAAACTACAAAATTTATAACTTTAAAATTCTAAAAGTCAAAAAAA
>JAHOYR010003407.1:0-11948 GCA_023213295.1 Bruguiera hainesii
TGTGCGTTGGGTCCCTAAGCCACGTCTTTTTGGGGTTTTCCGCATCACTGTTTATTCAATTGTGTTGGCCCTCTGCCCTAGTTTTGTCTTCCAAGGCCTTTATATACTCTCTTCCATGAAACCCTAATAGGGCTTACATGGCGGATTTACGTTCTTCCCCATACACGGTAGATTTACTTTCTTGCCCTTCAATGTGACATTACTTTCTTGCCCTTCCATGTGGCTTTACTTTCTTGCCCTTCCATGTGGCTTTACTTTCTTGCCCTTCAATGTTGCTTTATTTTCTTGCCCTTCCATGTGGCTTTACTTTCTTGCACACTTAACCCTAGTTGACAACAATTACAACCCATACAAGGCTGTGGGAACAACAATATTCATGGAAACAAGCACATCTATACCCCCTTGCAACTAGGAATGCATTCAATTTCATTCAACAAGGTGTCTTGGATGATGACTAGCATTTCTTACAAGTATTTCCATTACAATTACTCAATAATGAGAGCGTCTCCCAATTTAAAATAGCTTCTTTGCACCCAAAAGGATCTATATTCATGGAAAGAAGCACATCTATAGTTGCTTGCAACTAGGAATGCATTGAATTTCATTCAACAAGGTGACTTGGATGATCACTAGCATTTTTTACAACTATTTTGATACAATGAGTAAAGAATGAGTCCATCTCCCAATTTATTTCTAACAATGCTCCACCTTATGTTGCAACAACCCATTTAGAGTTAATGATCTTGAAATTAGTGTGCTTGCACCCAAATAGAACTATATTCATGGAAACAAGCACATCTATACTCCCTTGCAACTAGGAATGCGTTGAATTTTGTTAAATAAGGTGTCTTGGATGATGACTAGCATTTCTTTCAACTATTTTTGATACAATTACTAAATAATGAGTCCACCTCCCATTTTATTCCTAGCAATGCTCCACCTTATGTTGCAACAACTCATTCACAGTTAATGATCTTCAAATTAGCCTGCTTGCACCCAAATTGAACTATATTCATGGAAACAAGCACATCTATACTCCTTTGCAACTAGGAATGCATTAAATTTCCTTCAACAAGGTGTCGTGGATGATGACTAGCATTTCATACAAATATTTTCGTTTAAACCTTAATTATGTTTCTTGGGGTCTTGAATTCTTTCTTTTCATTATGAGTTTCATTGCATTCATTGTGTTTAACATTAGGTGCTATGAGAGCTTTGGGCTTTAAATCAATATTACTTATCCAAATTGGACTTTTTTCTCTAGTTTTTCTTCTTAGTTGCCTCATATTACATTTTGTTGCATTCCAACTCACCTCATTACTACAAAATCTCTTATCTTCAAATTGTAAAGCCAATATCCTTCCTTTCACTCTTGGTTCATGATGGTTTGAATACTGGTTATCAAATTATACCTTAAGTTCTTATTCCTTTGAGCATTGGGCCACAGTTTTTCTTTTGTTAAACCATAATTATGTTTCCTAGGGTCTTCAATTCCTTCTTTTCATTGTGAGTTTCATTGCATTCTTTGTGTTTAACATTGGGTGCTATGAGAGCTTTGGGCTTCAAATCAGGTTTGCTTATCAAAATTGGAGTTTTTTCTCTAGTTTTTCTTCTTCGGTGCCTTTTATTATGTTTTGTAGCATTCCAACTCGCCTCATTACTACCAAATCTTTTCTTAATAGATTGCAATGCCAATATCCTTCCTTTCACCATTGGATCATAATGCTTTGAACACTGGTTATAGGATTATACATTATATTCTTCTTCCTTTGAGCATTGGGCCATGGTTTTTCTTTCGTGAAACCTCAATTATGTTTCCTGGGGTCTTTAATTCCTTCTTTCCATTATGAGTTTTATTAAATTCTCTGTGTTTAACATTGGATGCTATGAGAGCTTTGGGCTTTAAATCAAGTTTGCTTATCAAAATGGGAGTTTTTTCTCTAATTCTTCTCTAGTTTCTCTTCTTAGCTGCCTTTTATTACATTTTGTTCCATTCCAACTCACCTCATTACTACAAAATCTCTTCTCTCTAGATTGTAAACCCAAAATATACTTCCTTTCACGATTGGCTCATAAGGCTTTGAACACTAGTTATAAGATTATACCTTAAGTTCTTATTCCTTTGAGCATTGGGCCAAGGTTTTTCTGTTGTTAAACCTCAATTATGTTTCCTGGGGTCTTCAATTCCTTCTTTTTATTATGAGTTTCATTACATTCTCTGTGTTTAACATTGGCTGCTATGAGAGCTTTGGGCTTTAAATCAAGTTTGTTTATCAAAATTGGAATTTTTTCTCTAGTTTTTCATCTTAGCTGCCTCTTATTACATTTTTTTGCATTCCAACTCGCCTCATTACAACAAATTCTCTTCTCTCAAGATTGTGAAGCCAATATTCTTCCTTTCATGAGTGGCTCATGATGCTTTGAACACCAGTTATAGGATTATACCTTCTTGTTCCTTTGAGCATTGGGCGAAGGTTTTTCTTTTGTTAAAACTCAAGTTTGTTCCCTAGGTTCATCAATTCCTTCCTTTCATCGTGAGTTTCATTGCATTCTCTGTGTTTAACATTGGGTGTTATGAGAACTTTGGGCTATAAATCAGGTTTTGCTTATCAAAATTGGAGTTTTTTCTCTACTTTTTCTTCTTCGGTGCCTCTTATTACATTTTGTTGCATTCCAACTCACCTCATCACTACCAAATCTCTTCTCACTAGATTGCAATGCCAATATCCTTCCTTTCACCATGGGTTCATAATGCTTTCAACACTA
Source organism: Bruguiera hainesii (assembly GCA_023213295.1). NCBI lineage: Eukaryota > Viridiplantae > Streptophyta > Magnoliopsida > Malpighiales > Rhizophoraceae > Bruguiera > Bruguiera hainesii. The sequence goes on from JAHOYR010003407.1 coordinate 2,767, forward strand.
GTTATAGGATTATACCTTATATTCTTGTTCCTTTGAGCATTAGGCCAAGGTTTTTCTTTTCTTCCACAACAATTATGTTCCTTGGGGTCTTCAATTCCTTCTTTTCATTGTGAGTTTCCTTGCATTCTCTTTGTTTAGCATTGGGCACTATGAGAGCTTTGGGCTTTAAATCAAGTTTGCTTATCCAAATTGGAGTTCGTTTTCTAGTTTTTCTTCTTCGGTGCCTCTTATTACATTTTGTTACATTCCAACTCGCCTCATTACTGCCAAATCTCTTCTCACTAGATTGCAATGTCAATATCCTTCCTTTCACCATTGGTTCATGATGCCTTGAGCATTGGTTAGAGGATTATATCTTATATTCTTGTTCTTTTGAGCATTAGGCCAAGGTTTTTCTTTTGTTTTACAACAATTATGTTTCTTGCGGTCTTCAATTCCTTCCTCTCATTATGAGTTTGATTGCATTCTCTATGTTTAACACTGGCTACTATGAGAGCTCTGGGTTTGAAATCAGGATTGCTTATGAAAATTCAATTTTTTCCTCAAGATTTTCTTCTTTGCTTCCACTTATTACGTTTTGTTGCATTCCAACTCACCACATTACTACCAATTCTCTTCTTTCAATATTGCAATGCCAATATCCTTCCTTTCACCATTGGTTCATGATGCTTTGAACTCTGGTTACAGGATTATACCTTAAGTTTTCTTCCTTTCAGCATTGGGCCAAGGTTTTACTTTTGTTAAACCTGAATTATGTTTCTTAGGGTCTTCAATTCCTTCTTGTGATTGTGAGTTTCATTGCATTCTTTGTGTTTAACACTGGCTGCTATAAGAGCTTTGGGCTTTAAATTAGGATTGCTTATGAAAATTGGAGTTTTTTCTCTAGCTTTTCTTCATAGCTTCCTCTTATTACATTTTATTGCATTCCAACTTGCCTAATTACTACCAAATCTCCTTTCTAGATTGTAATGCCAATATCCTTGCTTTCATCATTGGTTCATAATGCTTTGAACACTGGTTATAGGATTTTACCTTAACGTCTTCTTCCTTTCAGCATTGCGCCAAGGTTTTGCTGTTGTTACACTTGAATTATGTTTCTTGGGGTCTTCAATTCTTTGCTCTCATTGGGAGTTTCATCGTATTCTCTATGTTTAACAGTAGCTGCTATGAGAGCTTTGGGGTTTAAATCAAGATTGCTTATGAAAATTGGAGTTTTTCCTCTAGTTTTTCTTCTTAGCTTCCTCTTCTTACATTTTGTTGCATTCCAACTCGCCTTATTACTACCAACTCGCCTTATTCCTCTTCACCATTGGTTCATGATGCTTTGAACTCTAGTTACAAGATTATACCTTAAGTTCTTCCATTTAGCATTGGGCCAAGGTTTTACTTTTGTTCAACCTGAATTATGTTTCTTGAGGTCTTTAATTCCTTCTTGTAATTGTGAGTTTCATTGCATTGTTTGTGTTTAACACTGGCTGCTATGAGAGCTTTGGGCTTCAAATTAGGATTGATTATGAAAATTGGACCTTTTTCTCTAGTTTTTCTTCTTAGCTTCCTCTTATTATGTTTTGTTGCATTCCAACTTGCCTAATTACTACTGAATCCCTTCTTTCTAGATTGTAATGCCAATATCCTTCCTTTCACCATTGGTTCATGATGCTTTTAACACTACTTATATGATTATACCCTAAGCTCTTCTTGCTTTGAGACTTGGGCCAAGGTTTTACTTTTGTTCAACCTGAATTATGTTTCTTTTAGTCTTCAATTCCTTTCTCTCATTGTGAGTTTCATTGCATTCTCTGTGTTTAAGACTAGCTGCTATGAGAGCTTTAGGCTTTAATTGTGGATTGCTTATGAAAATTGGAGTTTTTTCTCTAGTTTTTCTTCTTAGCTTCCTCTTATTACGTTTTGTTGCATTCCAACTCACCTCATTACTACCAAATCTCCTTTTTAGATTGTAATGCCAATATCCTTCCTTTCACCGTTGGTTCACGATACTTTGAACATTGGTTATAGGATTTTACCTTAACTTCTTCTTCCTTTCAGCATTGCGCCAAGGTTTTTCTTTTGTTACACCCAAATTATGTTTCATGGGGTCTTCAATTCTTTGCTCTCATTGTGAGTTTCATCGCATTCTTTGTGTTTAACAATAGCTGCTATGAGAGCTTTCGGGTTTAAATCAGGATTGCTTATGAAAATTGGAGTTTTTCCTCTAGTTTTTCTTTTTAGCTTCCTCTTGTTACTAATGAGAACCATGGAGATGATGGGTGAAAGGTTTCAATAAATGCAAGAGGTCCATTACACATTCTAGAAGGCCCAATAACACAAGCTAGAGTTTCAATGAATGCAAGATGTCCATTGCACATTTCAGAAGATTCAATAACATGAGCTAGAGCTTCAATGGATACAAGAGGTCCATTGCACTTTCCAAAAAGCCCAATAACACAAGCTAGAGTTTCAATGGATGCAAGACATCCATTGCACATTGTAGAAGGCCCAATAAGATGAGCTAGAGCCAAAATATTAAAGAAGTACTAAATGGGCTGATTGAGGACATTCAGGCCAACCAAGCTTCAAAAGGTGCAAATTCAAGTTTAAAATAAAGTTCAAGCCTAATTAATATAATTGGAATACTTAATGGGTCAGACTAAGTAATAGCATTCACTCCTAAATAGGAATTTATTGCATGTGCTGCAATTTGTCCGAAATTCCTCCAAAATAAGGATTTCTCCCAAGTAGGAATTTATACCTCTTTAGGATTGCTATCTTAGCCTATAAATAGGCACCCCTTGTAAACTCTAAAGATTAGACAACTTTGAGTGAAATAGAAAGCAAGGGTTTTTCTCCCTCGATTCTTTTGAGAACTAAAGAACTTATCAAGAGGTACTTCTTCTTGTAGCATTCAAATTGACTTATCAATCCTAATTCCTTTCTTTTTTGAAGTGTGGCATCCATATCTTTCTTAAATACCTAGGTCTGTGTTGCTTTGAATGTTGGGTCTAGGGTTTGCTTTTTTACAGTTTGATTTAGCTTTCCTGGATAGTCTTTGATTCCTTGTATGTGTTGGGTCCCTCAGCCATGTCTTTAGGGGTTTTTCCGCATCAATTACATTTTGTTCCATTCCAACGACCCTCGTTACTACCAAATCTCCTCTATCTAGATTGTAATGCCAATATCCTTCCTTTCACCATTGGTTCATGATGCTTTGAACACTAGTTATAGGATTATACCTTAAGTTCCTCTTTCGTTCAGCATTGTGGCAATGTTTTAATTTTGTTAAACCTGAATTATGTTTCTTACGGTCTTCAATTCCTTCCTCTCATTGTTAGTTTCATTGCATTCTCTTTATTTAACACAGGCTGCTATGAGAGCTTTGGGCTTTAAATCAGCATTACTTATCAAAATTGGAGTTTTTTTCCCTAGTTTTTCTTCTTAGCTTCCTTTTATTACATTTTGTTGCATTCCAACCCACCTCATTACTACCAAATATCTTCTTTCTAGATTGTAATGCCAATATCATTCCTTTCACCATTGGTTCATGATGATGCTTTGAATATTGGTTATAGGATTATACCTTAAGTCCTTCTTCCTTTCAGCATTGTGCCAAGGTTTGGCTTTTGTTACACCTGAATTATGTTTCTTGGTATCTTCAATTCCTTCCTCTCATTGTGAGTTTCATTGCTTTCTTTGTGTTTAACACTGGCTGCTATGAGAGCTTTGAGCTTTAAATCAGGATTGCTTATGAAAATTGGAGTTTTTTCTCTAGTTTTTCTTCCTAGCTTCCTCTTCTCACATTTTGTTGCATTCCAACTCACCTCATTACTACCAAATCTCTTCTTTCTAGATTATAATGCCAATCCTTCCTTTCACCATTGGTTCATGATGCTTTGAATAGTGCTTATAGGATTATACCTTTAGTTCTTCTTCCTTTCAGCGTTGCAGCAAGGTTTTACTTTTGTTCAACATGAATTGTGTTTCTTGGGGTCTTTAATTCCTTCTTTTCACTATGAGTTTCATTGCATTTTCTGTGTTTAACACTGGCTGCTATGAGAGCTTTGGGCTTTAAATTAGGATTGCTTATCAAAATTGGAGTTTTTCCTCTAGCTTTTCTTCTTAGCTTTGTCTTATTACGTTTTGTTGCATTCCAACACGCCTCATTACTACCAAATCTCTTCTTTCTAGATTGCAATGCCAATATCCTTCCTTTCACCATTGGTTCTTGATGCTTTCAACACTGGTACCTTAAGTTTTTCTTACTTCCAGCATTAGGCCAGGGTTTTACTTTTTAAAACCTTAATAATGTTTTTTGCGGTCTTCAATTCGTTCCTCTCATTGTGAGTTTCATTCCATTCTCTGTGTTTAAGACTGGCTGCTATGAGAGCTTTGGCCTTTAAATGTGGATTGCTTTCGAAAATTGGTGTTTTTTCTCTATTTTTCCTTCTTTGCTTCCTCTTATTACGCTTTATTGCATTCCAACTCACCTCATTACTACCAAATCTCTTCTTTCTAGATTGCAATGCCAATATCCTTCCCTTCACCATTGGTTCATGATGCTTTGAACACTGGTTACAAGATTATACCTTAAGTTCTTCTTCCTTTCAGCATTGGGCCAAGGTTTTACTTTTGTTCAACCTCAATTATGTTTCTTGGGTCTTCAGTTCCTTCTTGTCATTGTGAGTTTCATTGCACTCTCTATGTTTAACACTGCCTGCTATGAGAGCTTTGGGCTTTAAATCAGGATTGCTTACAAAAATTGGAGCTTTTTCTCTAATTTTTCTTCTTAGTTTCCTCCTATTACGTTTTGTTGCATTCCAACTCGCCTCATTACTACCAAATATCATCTTTGTAGATTGTAATGCTAATATCCTTCCTTTCACCATTATTTTATGATGCTTTGAACACTGGTTATAGGATTATACCTTAAGTTCTTCTTCCATTTAGCATTGTGGCAAGGTTTTAATTTTGTTCAACCTGAATTATGTTTCTTACGGTCTTCAATTCCTTCCTCTCCTTGTTAGTTTCATTGCATTCTCTTTGTTTAACACAGGCTGCTATGAGAGTTTTGGGCTTTAAATCAGGATTGCTTAACAAAATTGGAGTTTTTTCCCTAGTTTTTCTTCTTAGCTTTCTCTTATTACGTTTTGTTGCATTCCAACTCACCACATTACTACCAAATCTCTTCTTTCTAGATTGCAATGCCAATATCCTTCCTTTCACCATTGGTTCATGATGCTTTGAATTCTGGTTATAAGATTATACCTTAAGTTCTTCTTCCTGTCAGCTTTGGGCCAAGGTTTTACTTTTGTTCAACCTGAATTATGCTTCTTGGGGTCTTTAATTCCTTCTTGTGATTGTGAGTTTCATTGCATTCTTTGTGTTTAACACTAGCTGCTATGAAAGCTTTGGGCTTTAGATCAAGATTGCTTATGAAAATTGGAGTTTTTTATCTAGTTTTTCTAGTTAGCTTCCTCTTATTACATTTTGTTGCATTCCAACTTGTCTTGTTACTACCAAATCACTTCGTTCTAGATTGTAATGTCAATATCCTTCCTTTCACCATTGGCTGCTATGACAGCCTTGGGCTTTAAATCAAGATTGCTTATGAAAATTGGAGTTTTCTCTCTGGGTTCTCTTCTTAGCTTCCTCTTAATATGTTTTGTTGCATTCCAACTCGCCTCATTACTACCAAATCTCTTCATTCTAGATTGTAATGCCAATATCCTTCCTTTCATTATTGGTTCATAATGCTTTGAACACTTGTTATAGGATTATACCTTAAGTTTGTCTTCCTTTCAGCATTGGGCCAAGGTTTTACTTTTGTTAAACCTGAATTATGTTTCCCAGGGTCTTCAATTCCTTCCTCTCCTTGTGAGTTTCATTGCATTCTCTATGTTTAACACTGGCTGCTGTGAGAGCTTTGGGGTTTAAATCTAGTTTGCTTATCAAAATTGGAGTTTTTACTCTAGTTATTCTTCTTAGCTGCCTCTTATTACATTTTGTTGCATTCCTACTGGCCTCATTACAAACAAATCTCTTCTTTCTAGATTGTATTGCCAATATCCTTCCTTTCACCATTTGTTCAAGATGCTTTGAACACTAGTTATAGGATTATACCTTAAGTTCTTTTTCCTTTCAGCATTGGGCCAAGGTTTTACTTTTGTTAAACCTGAATTATGTTTCTTGCGGTCTTCAATTCTTTCCTCTTGTTGTGAATTTCATTGGATTCACTGCGGTTCACATTGGCTGCTATGACAGCTTTGGGGTTTAAATCAAGTTTTCTTATCAAAATTAGTGTTCTTTTTGTGGTTATTCTTCTAAGCTGCCTCTTCTTACATTTTCTTGCATTCCAACTTGCCTCATTACTACCAAATCTCTTCTTTTTAGATTGTAATATCAAAAATACTTTCTTTCACCATTTGTTTATGATGCTTTGAACACTGGTTATAAGATTATACCTTAAGTTCTTGTTCCTTTCAGCATTGGGCCAACGTTTTACTTTTGTTAAACCTAAATTATGTTTCTTGGGGTTTTCAATTCCTTCCTCTCATTGTTAGCTTCATTGTATTATCTGTGTTTAACACTGGTTGCTATGAGAGCCTTGGGATGTAAATCAAGATTCCTTACAAAAATTGGAGTTTTTTTTTCTAGATTTTCTTCTTAGCTGCCTCTTATTACGTTTTGTTGCATTCCAACTCACCTCATTACTACCAAATCTCTTCTTTCTAGATTGTAATGCCAAAATCCTTCCTTTCACCATTCATTCATAATGCTTTGAACATTGGTATCATACCTGAAATTCTTCTTCATTTCAGCATTGGGCGAAGGTTTTACTCTTGTTAAACCTGAATTATGTTTCTTGCGGTCTTCAATTCTTTCCACTCGTGAGTTTCATTGCATTCACTGTATTTCACACTGGCTGCTATGACAGCTTTGGGGTTTAAATTAGGTTTTCTTATCAAAATTGGAGTTTTTTCTCTAGTTATTCTTCTTAGCTGCCTCTTATTACGTTTTGTTGCATTCCAACTTGCCTCATTACTACCAAATCTCCTCTTTCTAGATTGTAATGCCAAAATCCTTCCTTTCACCACTTGTTCATGATGCTTTGAACACTGGTTATTGGATTATACCTTGAGTTCTTCTTCCTTTCTGCATTGGGCTTAAACCCGAATTATGTTTCTTGTGATCTTCAATTCTTTCCACTCATTGAGAGTTTCATTGCATTCACTGTGTTTCACACTGGCTGCTATGACAACTTTGGGGTTTAAATCAGGTTTTCTTATCAAAATTGGAGTTTTTTCTCTTGTTATTCTTCTTAGCTACCTCTTATTACATTTTGTTGCATTCCAACTAGCCTCATCACTACCAAATGTCCTCTTTCTATATTGTAATGCTAATATCCTTCCTTTCACCATTCGTTCATGATGCTTTAAACATTGGTTATAGGATTATACCTTAAGTTCTTCTTTCTTTCAGCATTAGGGCAAGGTTTTACTGTTGTTAATCCTGAATTATGTTTCCCGCGGTCTTCAATTCCTTCCTCTCATTGTGAGTTTCATTGCATTCTCTATGTTTAACACTAGCTGCTATGAGAGCTTTGGGGTTTAAATTAGGTTTGGTTATAAAAATTGGAGGTTTTTCTCTAGTTTTTCTTCCTAGCTGCCTGTTGTTACATTTTCTTGCATTCCAACTCACCTCATTACTGTCTAACATAATTTTTCTATTATTTTCCACTGCTTTTCTATAACAACTGAATACAAGATATAGAGATACACGACAATAATTTAGGAAAATAATCTGGTCTGTACAATATTTATGGCTACAATCATGTGTGACCATTGAATGAGGGATTCCATAATCTAAGATTTCCATAACTGGAAAAGGCTAGCCGGCTAATTACAGGACTCATGGCAATACTCCCCCTCAAGTTGGTGTGTATATATCTCTAACACCTAACTTGTCAAATGAGTCATTGAAGTTTCTGCTGGAAACTGCTTTGGTCAAAATGTCCGCTAATTGATTCTCATATTTAACAAACACAAACTGTATAATCTTTTCTTCTAGGTTCTGTTTGATGAAATGCCGGTCTACCTCCACGTGTTTGGTGCAATCGTGTTGAACTGGGTTATGGGGTATGTCGATGGCAGCTTTGTTGTCAAGAATAAACTCATTTCAGATTCAGGAGGAAAGCCCACCTCTGTTAGCAAACTTCTAAGCCAAAGAAGTTCACATAATCCTTTCGCCATTCCTCAGTATTCAGCTTCAGCACTGGACAATGCTACTACCTTCTGGTTTTTGCTCCTCCATGTAACTAAGTTTCCTCCCACAAATGTAAAGTAGCCTGAAGTAGATTTTCTATCCAAGATATCCCCAGCCCAGTCAGCATCCGTGTACCCTTCAATATTCATATGAGCATTCTTGGAGAACATTAGTCCTCTTCCTCCTAGTGATGACTTTAGGTAGCAGAGAATTCCAATTACAGCACCCATATGGTCTTCACTCAGATTATGCATAAATTGGCTTACCACACTTACGGCATAAGTAATGTCTGGATGAGTGTGAGATAAGTAAATAAGCTTCCCTACTAGTCTTTGATACCTCACCTTATTTGTTGTCACCTGATCCAGATATTCTCCAAGCCTATGGTTTTGCAAAATCGGCATATCCATAGGTCTACACTCTAGTAATCCCATTTCCATCAATAAGTCAAGTACATACTTTCGTTGAGATAGAAAATGCCTTTTCTTGACCTTGCCACCTCTATTCCTAGAAAATACTTAAGCCCTCCCAAGTTCTTCATTTCAAATTCCATAGACAATTGTTCCTTTAGCCTTAAGATCTCATCAGCGTCATCCCCCGTAATTATCATATCATCCACATAGACTATTAATGTTGTCACCTTGCTTTGTCGGTGTTTCAGGAAGAGAGTATGGCTAGAGTTACTTTGGCGATAGCCATATACTTCCTCATAGCTAAGCTAAGTCGGCCAAACCATGCTTGCGGTGACTGTTTTAGTCCATACAATGCCTTCTCCAATTTACAAACAATTTTGTTCCCAATTGATCCTGTATATCCTGGTGAAATATCCATATATACCTCCTCGTCAAGATTTGCATGAAGGAAAGCATTCTTCACATTGAGTTGATGAAGTGGCCAGTCCAAATTTGCTGCAAGAGATAGCAAAA
>JAHOYR010003472.1:0-14568 GCA_023213295.1 Bruguiera hainesii
ATATCCAAGGTGCCTTAGAAGTCTTCAACATTTGGGATTTGGGAGATGCACATCCATGGCCACTCAAAGTGGCGTGGTCTCCCTCCGCAAGTCTCTACTTTGCTGAATTGAGCAATGAGGAGTACCACAGGCACTGCCAAAGTCACTGAATTTTTGGCATAACTGGATTGTAAGGTACTCAACCCAATCTTTTGAAGCAACCAAGTACAGCTGGTATGCGTTGTTATCCTTGTGGGGAGATCGGTCATCATGCTAGCAATTGTTGATTCAATAAAAATTGACTAGCTAGCAAGGCTTTCTTGATGGATAATGATTATGATGATGAGGAGGAGGAGCCATGCAAAGAAGAGCTGAAAGATGATAAAGTTGCAGCAAATGATGAACAAATTGTACATGCTGATTCCAGCGAGCTTCTCGTGGCAAGATTTTCGTCACTCCCAAAGATGACACTGGAGATAGGTGGTTGTGCACCAAAATTTTTCATTTAGCCTGCACCATTTGAGGGAAGGAATGTTAATTGATTGTTCACTCTAGTTGCTGTGAAAATGTGATTTCTGAAGTAGTAGTAAGTAAGCTAAAATTGAAGGTAAAGGTGCACCCCACAACTTACAAAATGTTGTGGTTAAACAAGGGTACTGAGGTAACTATTTATAAATAATGTCTTGTCAATCTTTCTATCGGCTCTGTTTATGATGAGAACCATAGACATGATGGGTGGAAGGTTTTAATGGATGCAAGAGGTCCATTGCACATTCTTGAAAACCCAATAACATGAGCTAGAGTTTTAATCGATGCAAGAGGTCCATTGCACTTTCTAGAAGGCCCAATAACAGAGGCTAGAGCCAGAAAGATGAAAGAAACACTAAATGGGCTAATTAAGGACATTCAGGCCAAACAAACTTCAAATGGTGTAAATTCAAGCTTGAAAGAGAGTCTAAGCCTTATTAATACCATTGGAGTACTTAAAGAATTAGGACTAAGTAATAGTAGTCACTCCAAATTAGGAGTTTATTAAGAATTTGTCCTTAGATAAGAATTCCTCCTAAATAAGGAATTGTCCTGAGTAGGAATTTGTGCCTCTTTAGGATTGCTATCTTAACCTATAAATTGGCACCCCTTGTAAGATCTAGGAAGATCAAACAATCAAATCAGACAACTTTAAGTGAAATAGAAAGAAAGGGTTTTTCTCCCTTAGTGTTTTTTAGAACTAAAGAACTTATTAAGACGTATTTCTTCTTATGACATTCTAATTGACTTATTACTTCTAATTCCTTTCTTTTCTACAATGTGGCATCCATATCCTTCTTGAATACCCTAGGTTTGTGTTCCTTCGAATGTTAGGTCTAGGGTTTGTTGTTATTAAACTATGATTTAACTTTCCTAATTGTTCTTTGATTCCTTGTGTGCGTTTGGTCCCTAAATCACGTCTTTTTGGCGTTCAAAGCCTGGTTCTAAATTAGGTTAAATCCACTCACTCTTTAATTTTCTACCTTATGATTTATTTATTTTTGTAACATGCTAATTTCAGTTCCAATTACTGTATCTAAGTATTCTACTATTGTTTGTGTTGAGCAAAAGAAAAGGAAAAAAAATGTATCAATGATAAAAAAAAAAAAGAAAAGAAAAAAAGAAGAAAAAGGAAGAATAACAAAAGAAAGAACACATCAAATTCAAGTTATTGATAAAGTTAATAGTTTGGTCATATTGGTCACGATAATAATAAAGTTTTCTTACTCAACTCCAATTTTGCCATATATTTTCTTGTTTTGTTACCCAAGTTTGTCCTTTAAATTTAACTACCCTTATCCTGATTTTTGTGAGTTTAGTTCATTAAATTTGCTTGCCTTGGTATCCTTTTTTGTTTTTATTCCTTATTCTCTAATTTGTTCAATTTTACACCATTTATCTTATTCTATTTAAAATCAATACTCTTGATTTACATTGTTTAGTTCTTTATAGAGCTGAAAGGGGAAATCCAAGTGGTAAAAGGCAAGAGTGAAAGTTCATATAAAGAAAAAGTCATAAAAAGTATAAACACAAGGGAGTACGACACCTTCTTTTGAGTGAAACATGTGAGAGAGTGTTCTGTGAGGTATCTTAATTATTTTGTATAGCAATAATATTATAACGTCCAAAGACAAAGGTGCAGCTCAGGAGAGAGCTGGTGATGTGTCATTCATGATCAAAGCTATGCATCAACAATTTGAGCACATGAATAATAGATTTAATGATATGAGGGAGAGGATGGAGGAGCAAGCTAATACAATAGCAAAGTTGCAAAGGAGGCATGGGGAATATGAGGCTCTTAAAGCAAAAAGGCAATTGAGACATGCCTATGACCATGAAGATGATGATTCTGTGCCATCATTAGAGGGTGAAAGTAATGGAGAGGAGTATTCGGTTAATAGAGTAGCTCTTATCATAAGGCAAGCATTGAATATGCAAGTGAAGGAAGAAAATGAGGTTCAACGAGATAACATCTTTTAGATGAGGTGTCTTATCAAAGATAAGGTATGTAGTATAATTATTAATGGTGGGAGTTGCACTAATGTTGCTAGCACAGCTATGACTGAGAAGCTGAATTTACCTACTATGAAGCATCCAAGGCCATATAAGTTTCAATGGTTGAATGAGAGTGCTGAAGTCTAGGTAAATAAGCAAGTGATCGTGTCATTTTCTATCAGAAGGTACCATGATGAAGTTTTATGTGATGTTGTACCTATGCATACAGGTCATATTCTATTAGGAAGGCCTTGATAGTTTGATAGGTGAGCTATGCATAATGGATTCAAGAATCGATATTCCTTTGTAATGAATGAAAAACTCATCACTCTTGTATCATTATCACCTCAACAAGCTTATGAGGATCAATTAAGGATTAAAAATGAGAGTGAACAAAAAAGAGAGATTGAAAAGAGAAGAGAAAATGTGAGAACACAAGAGAAAGAGAAGAAAATAGAAAGTTTCTATGCAAAAGAAAGTGATGTCAAAAGAGCAATTTTTGCCAAACAACCTATGATCATACTTTTGTACAAAGAGACTTATTTTAACACTAACAAGTTTAACTCATCTTTGTCTAGTGTTGTTATTGTTCTATTGTAACTCATCTTTGTCTAGTGTTGTTATTGTTCTATTGCAGGAATTTGAAGATGTATTCCTTAATGATCTCCCAAGTGGATTGCCACCTAAGAGAGGAATTAAGCATCAAATTGATTTCATCCCTGGTGCATCCATCCCAAACCAGCCAGCATATAGGAGTAATCCTAAGGAGACAAAGAAGCTTCAAAGGCAAGTTAAGGAACTTATTTCAAAAGGGTAAGTAAGGGAAAGCACGAGTCCTTGTTCAGTTCCTATCCCACTTGTACAAGGAAAGTTGAACAAAAGACATGCCAAGTGGATCAAATTCATTCAAACCTTTCCTTACATCATCAAGTATAAACAAGCTGATGATTTAAGGACCAATCCTTTCGAGGAAAGGGGGAATGATGAGAACCATAGACATGATGGGTAGAAGGCTTCAATGGATGTAAGAGGTCCATTGCACATTCCAGGAGGTCTAATAATACTAGCTAGAGCTTCAATTGATACAAGAGGTCTATTGCACTTTCCAAAAGGCCCAATAACATAGGCTAGAGCCAGAAAGATGAAAGAAGCACTAAATGGGCTGATTAAGAACATTTAGGCCAACCAAGTTTCAAATGGTGCGAATTCAAGCTTGAAAGGGGCTCCAAACCTTATAAATATTATTGGAGTACATAAAGAGTTAGGACTAAGTAATAGAAGTCACTCCAAATTAGGAGTTTATTTTCTATGTAAGAATTTGTCCCTAGATAAAAATTCCTCCTGAATAAGGAATTTTCCTAAGTAGGAATTTGTGCCTTTTTAAGATTGCTATCTTAGCTTATAAATTGGCACCCCTTGTAAGATCTAGGAAGATCATACAATCAGATCATACAACTTTAAGTGAAATAGAAAGAAAGGGTTTTTCTCCCTCGATTTTTTTGAGAACTAAAGAACTTATCAAGAGGTATTTCTTCTTATGGCATTTCAATTAACTTATCACTCCCAATTTCTTTCTTTTCTGAAGTGTGGCATCCATATCCTTCTTTAATACCCTAGGTTCGTGTTCCTTCGAATGTTAGGTCTAGGGTTTATGTTATTAAACTTTGATTTAGCTTTCCTAGTTGTTCTTTGATTCCTTGTGTGCATTGGATCCCTAAGCCACGTCTTTTTGGGGTTTTCCGCAACAGTTTATTTTGACAAAATTTGGTGTGATGTTCTACCTATGAATGCTAGTCATATTATTCTTGGTCGACATTGACAATTTGATAGGAAGACTATCCATGATGACTATTGTATTACATATTCTTTTGAGTGTGGTGGAAAGAAGATTTCTTTGGCACTTATTAAGGAACCTCTCAAGACTCCTTTTGTTGAGAATTCCTTATCTCTAACTTTGTTAACAATGAAAGATGTTAAGAGTGCCATTAAGGGGGTTAGTATCATATATAGTTTGCTTAGCAAAACTGATGTGGTTGTATCTTCTAAGCCTCATCAAATGCAGCCTCTTTTGGAAGAATTTAGCAATGTCTTTCCCAATAGCTCACCACCAGGTCTTTCTCCTGTAAGGGACATTCAACATCAAATTGATTTGATGCCTGGAACTTCACTACCTAATCTAACTCATTATCGAATGACTCCAACAGAGCATGAAGAATTATAATGGTAAGTTATGGAACTCTTGAATAAGCTTTTTGTAAGGGAGAGCCTCAATCCATGTGCTGCTCCATCCCTCTTGGTACCTAAGAAAAATGGAATTTGGAGAATGTGTGTTGACAGTCAGGCGATCAACGAGATCACCATCAAATACTGGTTCCAATTCCTCATCTTAATGATCTTTTGGATCAACTCTTTAGTGTGACTACCTTTGCAAAGCTGGATTTAAAGAGTTGATATCACCAAATCAGAATTAAACCCAAAGATGAATGGAAGATGGACTTTCTGAGTAGCTAGTCATGCCATTTTGGTTGTCTAATGTGCTGTCCACATTCGTAAGGTTCATGACTTAGGTCTTGAAGCCATTTCTTGGAAAGTTTCTTGTGGTTCATTTTGATGATATTCTAATTTTTAGCAAGTCTACTAATATGCACTTGCAGCATCTTCGAGAAGTATTACAAGTGTTAAGGCAAGAACGCTTGTATGCGGCCCCTAACGAATGCTGTTTCATGATGCCACAAATTCTCTCCTTGGGATTTCATATTTTGAAGGAAGGAATTTCAGTCGATGATGCAAAGATCAAGGTGATTAAAGAATGGTTGGCTCCAACAAATGTGCACAAAATTTGAAGTTTCCATTGTCTCACTTCTTTCTATCAGTGGTTGATTGTGCATTTTAGCACTATTGCAGCCCTGCTCACCTCTTGCATGAAGAAAGGAGTTTTCAAGTGGATGAGTGAAGCCTAGGAAAACTTTGAACACCTCAAAGAAAAATTGAGTATGGCCCCAATTCTTGCATTGCCTAATTTTGATTTTGTTTTTGAGGTGCATTGTGATGCATTAAGTATTGGCATCGGAGGAGTTTTGAGCTTAGGAGGCCAACCCATTGCCTTCTTTAGTGAGAAATTGAATGCTTCAAAACTTTGTTATAGCACTTATGATTTGGAATTTTATGCATTATTTCACACACTTGAGCATTGGAAGCAATATCTTATTCATCAGGAATTTATTTTGTACATTAATCATAAAGCTCTCAAGTATATTTCAGGGCAACAAAAACCTATTTCCAGGCATGCCAAATGGGCTAAATATATTCAAGAATTCTTGTTCATTATCAAGCATAAGGTGGGAGTTCAAAATCGGGTTACCAATGCTCATAATCGAAAAAAGAGCTTACTATATACTTGCTCTACTGTTCTTGGATTTGATTCTTTTCAGTTGTATCAAAAAGTAAGGATCTTTTTGAAGATTATTTTCAACGCCTAAGAAAAAAAGCTTGCTCATTTTACCTTATGCGATGGCTTCCTTTTCAAAGGAAATCATTTATGTGTGCTAGATTGTTCTCTTCGATAAAGGGTGATTGGTGAAATTCACTATGATGGACACTTGCGGCATGACAAGACTGTGCAACTTCTTTCAGCCAAGTATTTTTGGCCCCATTTAAAACATGATATATACCGGCATGTGATGAGGTGTCAATTTTGCCAAGTAGAAAAAGGGTAAGGTATGAATGTTGGTCTGTATTTGTCCTTCCCGGTACCACAAGCTCTTTAGGAGGAAATCTCTATGGACTTTGTCCTTGGACTGCCGCATATGCTCAGATGTATGGATTCAATCTTTGTGATTGTTGATAGGTTTTCAAAGATGACACCTTTCATTCCTTGTCATAGAACTATGGATGCCTCATGAATTGCTGACTTATTCTTCAAAGAAATCTACAAATTGCATGACATTTTTAAGACTATTACTTTTGATTGTGACACAAAGTTTTTTTTTTCTTTTTCTTTTGCTCAACACAAAACAACAGTAGAACACTTAGAAACAGCAATTGGAATTGAAATTAGCACGTTGAGAAGGACTGATTTAGAGCCAAGCTCTGATACCAACTGATGCGGAAAACCCCAAAAAGACGTGGCTTAGGGACCCAACACACACAATGAATCAAACAACAACCAATCAGAGTTGAATAACACAAACCCTAGACCCAATATTCGAAGGAACACGAACCTAGGGTATTCAAGATGGATATGGATGCCACACTCCAGAAAGGGAAGGAATTGGGAGTGATAAGTCGATTTGAACGCCACAAGAAGAATTACCTCTTGATAAGTTCTTTAGTTCTTAAAAGAATCGAGGGAGAAAAACCCTTGCTGTTTATTTCACTCAAAGTTGTCTCATCTCCAAAGCTTACAAGGGCCTATTTATAGGCTTAGATAGTAATCCTAAAGAGGCAAAATTCCTATTTGGGAGAAATCCCTATTTTGGAGGAATTTCGGACTAATTCCAGCACATACAATGAACTCCTATTTAGGAGTGAATGCTATCACTTATTTTGACCTATTTAAGTAGTCCAATTATATTAATTAGGCCTGGGCTCCTTTTAAAACTTGAATTCGCATCATTTGAAGCCTGGTTGGCCTGAATGTCCAAAATCAGTCCATTTAGTGCTTCTTTGATCTTTCTGGCCCTAGCTCGTGTTATTGGGCCTTCTGGAATTTGCAATGGACCTCTTGCATCCATTGAATCTCTAGCTCGAGTTATGGGGCCTTGTGGAATGTGCAATGGACCTCTTGTATCAATTGAAGCTCTAGCTTGTGTTATTGGGCCTTCTTGAATGTGTGTTAGACTTTTTGTATCTTTTGAAACCTTCCACCCATCATCTCTATGGTTCTCATCAGAAAGTGATGGAGAGGAGTATGCGGTTAGTGGAGTAGCTCTCGTTACAAGGCGAGAATTGAATGTGCAAGTAAAAGAAGAAAATGAGGTGCAACGAGATAACATCTTTCAAATGAGGTGTCTCATCAAAGATAAGGTATGTAGTATGATTATTGATGGTGGGAGTTGCACTAATGTTGCTAGGATAACTATGGTTGAGAAGCTGGATTTACCTACTATAAAGCATCATAGGCCATATAAGCTTCAATGGTTGAATGAGAGTGGTGAAGTCAAGGTAAATAAACAAGTGCTCATATCATTTTCTATCGGAAGGTACTGTGATGAAGTTTTAAGTGACATTGTACCTATGCATGTGGGCCATATTCTATTAGGAAGACCATGGTAATTTGACAGGTGAGTTATGCACGATGGTTTCAAGAATCGATATTCCTTTCTAATGAATGAAAAACTCATCACTCTTGTACCATTATACCTCAACAAGCTTATGAGAGTGAATAAAAAAGGGAGAGTGATAAAAGAGAAAAGAGAGGAGAAAACGTGAGGACACAAGAAAAAGAGAAGAAAAGAGAGTTTTTATGCAAAAGAGAGTGATGTCAAAAGAGCGTTTTATGCCAAACAACCTATTATCGTACTTCTGTACAAGGAGGCTTATTTTAACACTAATAAGTTTGACCCATCTTTGCCTAGTGTTGTCATTACTTTATTGCAGGAATTTGAAGATGCATTCCCTGATGATGTTCCAAATGGATTGCCACCTAATAGAGGAATTGAGCATCAAATTGATTTTATCCCAGGTACATCCATTCCTAACCAGCCAGCATATAAGAGTAATCCTGACTAGACAAACGAGCTTTAAAGGCAAGTTAAGGAGTTTATTTCTAAAGGATATGTAAGGGAAAGCATGTGTCCATGTGTTGTTCCTATCTTACTTGTACCCAAGAAAGATGGGAATTGGAGGATGTGTGTTGATTGTCAAGCAATCAACAAAATCACTTAAAGTATCGTCACCCCATACCTAGATTAGATGACATGTTGGATGAATTGCATGGTTCATATGTCTTTTCTAAGATTGATTTGAAAAGTGGATATCATCATATTAGGATAAGAGAGGGAGATAAGTGGAAAATAGCTTTCAAAACTAAGTACAGTTTGTATGAATGGCTTGTCATGCCATTTGGTCTTACTAATGGAGCAAGTACTTTTATGCGACTAATGAATCATGTTTTGCATTCATTCATTGGTAAATTTGTGGTTGTGTATTTTGATGATATTTTGGTCTATAGTAAAACCTTAGAAGAGCATCTTGATCATTTACATTCTATTATAAGTGTTTTACGTTTTGAGAAATTGTATGCTAACTTAAACAAATGTTCCTTTTGTACTAATCAGATGACATTTCTTGGCTATATTATGAGTTCTAAAGGTGTCAAGGTTGATGAGAAAAAAGTTAAGGCAATTCATTATTGGCCTACACCTAAGTCAATTAGTGATATGCGTAGCTTTCATGGTCTAGCTAGTTTTTATAGATGCTTTGTTAAGGACTTTAGCACCATTGCTGCACCACTCACTAAGCTTATCAAAAAGAACACGAGTTTTAGGTAGGGTAATGACCAAGACAAGGATTTTAATTGCATCAAGGAAAAATTGAGTTCTGCACCCCTACTTGCGTTACCTAACTTTGCAAAAGCTTTTAAGATTGAGTGTGATGCTTCAGGTGTTGGCATTGGAGCTGTTTTGATGCAGGAAAGGCGCCCAATTGCTTACTTCAGTGAAAAGTTAAGTGGAGCAAGCCTTAATTATCCTACTTATGATAAAGAGATGTATGCATTGGTACAGGTTTTGGAGACATGGCAACATTACCTTTGGCCCAAGGAGTTTGCCATCCATACTGACCATGAATTGTTGAAGCACTTGAAGGGACAAGGAAAGTTGAACAAAAGACATGCAAAGTGGATTGAATTCATTAAGACTTTTCCCTACAATATCAAATATAAACAAGGTAAGGAAAATGTGGTAGCTTATGCATTATCTCACGGGTATGTCCTTATCTCTACACTTACTACAAACTTATTAGGATTTGAACATATTATAGATTTATATGCAAATGATCCAAACTTTGCTAATGTGTATGGAGAATGTGAGAAGTCAGCCTTTGAGAAGTTTTATAGGCATAAGGGTTTCTTATTTAGGGAAAATTGTTTATGCATGCCAATGAGTTCTTTAAGCAAGTTGGTTGTAAGAAAAGCTCATGAGGGTGGTCTAATGGGTTATTTTAGAGTTAGGAAAACCCTAGATGTCCTAAATGAATATTTCTTTTGGCGACACATGAAATGAGATGTTCAGAGGATATGTGAGAACTGCATAACATGCAAACAAGCTAAATTTAGAGTTTTACCCCATGGCTTGTATACCCCTTTACCCATGTCTAGCCATCCCTGGGTTGATTTATCTATGGACTTTGTACTAAGATTGCCACGAACAAAATGGGGCAGGGATTCTGTATTTGTTATTTTTGTTGATAGATTTTCAAAGATGGCACACTTCATCCTATGCCATAAAACAGATGATGCAAACAATATGGCTGACTTATTCTTTAAAGAAGTAGTATGTTTGCATGGAGCATTATTTCAGATTGGGATACAAAGTTCTTAAGCTACTTTAGGAAGACTTTGTGGGGTAAGTTAGGTACTAAGCTATTGTTTTCAACTACTTGTCATCCACAAACTGATGGGCAGACAGAGGTGGTTACTCGAACTCTTTTTACTCTTTAGCGTGCTATTATTCGAACAAATTTGAAAACATGGGAAGATTGTTTACGTATAATAGGAGTGTTCATTTTACTACTAGCTACTCTCTATTTGAAATTGTATATGGTTTTAATCCATTGACTCCTTTGAATTTGGTACCTATACCTGTCAATAAGTATGTCAGCTTTGATGGTGAACGCAAAGCTAACATGATAAAAAAATTGCATGAGAAGGTGCGGCAACATATTGAAAAATGAACTAAGCAATATGCTTCTCATGTCAACAAGGGACAAAAGAAGATGGTGTTTGAACCTGGTGATTAGGTTTGGGTGCATATACGCAAGGAATAGTTCCCAGCTCAGAGGCATTCAAAGCTACAACCTAAAGGAGATGGTCCTTTCCAAGTTGTAGCACAAATTAATGACAATACTTATAAGTTGGACTTCTTGGTAAGTATAAAGTGAGTGTAATATTTAATATTTCTAACCTTTCCCCTTTTTATGTAGGTGATGATTTGAGGACGAATCCTTTTAAGAAGAGGGGGAATGATGAGAACTATGGAGATGAAGGGTGGAAGGCTTCAATAGATGAAAGAGGTCCATTGCACATTCCAGAAAGCCCAATAACATAAGTTAGAGTTTCAATGGATGCAAGAGGTCCATTGCACATTCCAGAAGGCCCAATAACATGAGCTAGAGCCAAAAAGATTAAAGAAGCACTAAATGGGCTGATTCAGGACATTTAGGCCAACCAAGCTTCAAATGGTGCAAGTTCAAGTTTGAAAGAGAGTCTAGCCCTAATTAATATAATTGGAATACTTAATGGGTCAGATTAAGTAATAGCATTCACTCCTAAATAGGAGTTTATTGTATGTGCTGAAATTTGTCTGAAATTCCTCAAAAATAAGGATTTCTCCAAAGTAGGAATTTGTGGCTCTTTAGGATTGCTATCTTAGCCTATAGATAGGCACCCTGTGAGATCAAACAACTTTGAGTGAAATAGAAAGCAAGGGTTTTTCTCCCTCAATTCTTTTGAGAACTAAAGAACTTATCAAAAGGTACTTCTTCTTGCGGTGTTCAAATCGACTTATCACTCCCAATTCCGTTCTTTTCTAAAGTGTGGCATCCATATCCTTCTTGAATACCCTAGGTTTGTGTTCCTTTGAATATTGGGTCTAGGGTTTCCAATATTAAACTCTAATTTAGCTTTCCTGGTTGTTCTTTGATTCCTTGTGTGCGTTGGGTCCTTAAGCCACATCTTTTTGGGGTTTTCCGCATCACCCTCTCTTCTTTTCTTCCTATCAAGGCTCTCCCTTTGATGTGGAAAACCCCAAAAAGATGTAACTTAGGGATCTAACACACATAAGGAATCAAAGAACGTCCAAGAAAGCTAAATCAGAGTTTATTAATAAAAACCCTTGACCCAATATTTGAAGGAACATGAACCTAGAGTATTCAAGAAAGATATGAATGTCACACTCCAGAAAAGAAAGGAATTAGGAGTAATAAGTCAATTTGAACGCCACAAGAAGAAGAACCCCTTGATAAGTTATTTAGTTCTCAAAAGAACTGAGGGAAAAAAACCCTTACTTTATATTTCACTTAAAGTTGTCTGATTTTTTTTTGTCTAATGTTACAATAGGTGCCTATTTATAGGCTAAGATAGCAATCATAAAGAGTTACAAATTCCTACTTAGGACAATTCCTTATTTAGGAGGAATTCCTATCTAGGTACAAATTTTGACACAGAAAATAAACTCTTAATTTGGAGTGACTACTATTACTTAGTCTTAACACTTTAAGTACTCCAATGATATTAATAAGGCCTGGACTCTCTTTCAAGCTTGAATTCACACCATTTGAAGTTTGGTTGGCCAGAACATCCTTAATTAGCCCATTTAGTACTTCTTTCATTTTTTTG
This sequence comes from Bruguiera hainesii, assembly GCA_023213295.1. Classification (NCBI taxonomy): domain Eukaryota; kingdom Viridiplantae; phylum Streptophyta; class Magnoliopsida; order Malpighiales; family Rhizophoraceae; genus Bruguiera; species Bruguiera hainesii. The sequence continues at coordinate 12,059 of JAHOYR010003472.1, forward strand.
GCTCCAGCCCGTATTATTAGAACTCTTGGAGTCTGCAATGGACCTCTTGCATCAATTAAAGCTCTTGTTCGTGTTATTGGGCCTTCTGGAATGTGCAATGGACCTCTTGCATCCATTGAAACTCTAGCTTGTGTTATTGGGTCTTCTGGAATGTACAATCCACCGCTTACATCTATTGAACCCTTCCACCCATCATCTCCATGGTTCTCATCATTCCCTCCATCCTCAAAAGGATTTGCCCTCGAATCATCACCTACATCAAAAGGGGAAAGGTTATAAATGTTAAATGTTGCACTCATATTATACTCAACAGGAAGGTCCAACTTATAAGTATTGTCATTAATTAGTGCTACAACTTGGAAGGGACCATCTCCTCTAGGTTGTAGTTTTGAACACTTATGAGCTAGGAATAGTTCCTTGCATATATGCACCCAAACCCAATCATCAGGTTCAAACACGATTTTGTCCCTTGTTGACACGGGAAGCATATTACTCAGTTCGTTTTTCAATATGTTGCCACACCTTCTCATGCAATTTTTTTTATCATGTTAGCTTTGCGTTCACCATCAACACTAACATACTCATTGACAAGTATAGGTAAAGGAGTCAACGGATTAAAACCATATACAACTTCAAATGGAGAGTAGCTAGTAGTAGAATGAACACTCCTATTATACGTAAACTCGACATGTGGTAAACAATCTTCCTATGTTTTCAAATTTGTTTGAATAATAGTACGCAAAAGAGTAGAAAGAGTTCAATTAACCACCTCAGTCTGCCCATTAATTTGTGGATGACAAGTAGTTGAAAACAATAGCTTAATACCTAACTTAGCCCACAAAGTCTTTCAGAAGTAGCTTCAAAACTCTGTACCCCATAGGAAGGTCTAACATGAAAATAGCTTGTTTCTTCAAAACAGTTAAAATATTCATGGCAACAAAGACATTTACACTCCCTTGGAAATAGGAATTTGATGAATTTCATTAAATAAGAAGTCTTTAATGGTGACTAGCATTTTGCTCAAGTATTTGTTGTGTCATGGCTGAAGAATGAGTCCCTCTATTCATTTCTTTCTAACAAGGATCCTCCTTTTGTTGCAATAACTCATTCTCACTTAATGAACATAAAAAATAGATTGTCTACCTACTACAAGCAAAATATTCAAGGCAATAAGCACCCTTACACTCCCTTGGAAATAGGAATTTCTTGAATTTCACTAAACAAGAAGTCTTTGATGATGACTAACATTTTGCTCTTGTATTTTCTTCTATAATGGTGAAATATTGAGACCCTCTCATCATTTCTTCCTAAGAAAGCTGCACCTTTTGTTGCAATAACTCATTCACACTTAATGAACATGAAAATAGCTTGTTTGTTCCCAACAATTAATATATTCATGGCAGCAAACACATTAACACTCTGTTGGAAATAAGAATTTGTTGAATTTCATTAAACAATGAGTCTTTGATGACAACTAGTATTTTGTTCAAGTATTTGCTGTATAATGGCTGAAAATCAGACCCTCTCTTCATTTCTTCCTATCAAAGCTCCCCCTTTTGTTGCAAGGAGTTGTTCACACTTAATGAACATGAAAATAGCTTGTGTGTTCACAAGAAGTACTATATTCATGGCAGCAAACACATTTACACTCCCATGGAAATAGCAATTTGCTGAAAGTCATTAAATAAAGAGTCTTTGATGATGATTAGCATTTGGTTCAAGTATTTTCTGTATAATGGCTGAATAATGAGTCCCTCTCTTCATTTCTTCTGAACAAGGCTCCACCATTTGTTGCAATAACTCATTTATACTTAATGAGCATGAAAATACCTTTTGTGTTCACAACAAGTAAAATATTCATGGCAGCAAAGATATTTACACACCCTTGGGAATAGCAATTTGTTGAAATTCATTAAATAAGGAGTTTTTGACCACAACTAGTGTTCGGTTCGAGTATTTGCTGTATAATGGCTGAATAATGAGCTCCTCACTTCATTTCTTCGTAAGAAGGCTGCACTTTTTGTTGCAATAACTCATTCACACTTAATGAACATGAAAATAGCTTATCTGCCCACTACATGTGAAATATTCAAGGCAACAACCACATATACGCTCCCTTCTTGCACATAGGAATTTGTTGAATTTCATTAAATAAGGAGTCTTTAATGATGACTAGCATTTTGTTCAAGTATTTGCTGTATAATGGCTAAATAATGAGTCCCTCTCTTCATTCCTTCCAAACAAGGATCCACCTTTTGTGGGAATACCTCATTCACACTTGATAAACATGAAAATAACTTGTTTGCCCACTACAGGCAAAATATTCAAGGCTATAAGCACATTTATACTCCCTTGGAAATAGGAATTTCTTGAATTTCATTAAACAAGAAGTCTTTGATGATGACTAGCATTTTGTTCAAGTATTTTCTTGCATACTAGCTTAATAATGAGTCCCTCTTTTTGTTTCTTCTGAACAAGGCTCTACCATTTGTTGCAATAACTCATTCACA
>JAHOYR010003494.1:0-13885 GCA_023213295.1 Bruguiera hainesii
GCTTTTAAGAAGAGATTGAAGTTGTTCACTTTCCTGCGAATTGCGAATTGTGGTGATACTGATTCACCCCCCCTCTCAGTATCACAAACTAGTAGATCCTAGGGTGAAGTTGGGAACTTTAGTACTATTGTTGTTTTATTGTAGGAATTTGAAGATGTCCCAAGTGGATTGCTACCTAAGAAAGGAATTAAGAATCAAATTGTTTTCATCCCTGGTGTATCCATCCCAAACCGGCCAGCATATAAGAGTAATCCTGAGGAGACAAAGGAGCATAAAAGATAGGTTGAAGAACTTATTTTCAAAGGATATGTGAGGGAAACCATGAGTTATTGTGCAATTCCTATCCTACTTGTACGAGGAAAGTTGAACAGAAGGCATGCCAAGTGGATCAAATTAATTCAGACCTTTCCCTACATCATCAAGTATAAATAAGATGGTGATTCGAGAACGAATCTTTTCGAGGAAAGGGGAAATGATGAGAACTGTAGAGATGAAGGATGGAAGGCTTCAAATGATGCAAGAAGTCCATTGCACATTCCAAGAGGCCTAATAACATAGGCATGAGTCAGAAAGATGAAAGAAGAAATAAATGGGCTGATTAAGGACGTTCAGGCCAACCAAGCCTCAAATGGTGCGAATTCAAGCTTGGAAGAGAGTTCATGCCTTATTAATATCATTAGAGTACTTAAAGTGTAAGGACTAAGTAATAGTAGTCACTATAAATTAGGAATTTATTTTTTATATAAGAATTTGTCTCTAGATAGGAATTCGTCCTAAATAAGGAATTGTCCTAAGTAGGAATTTATGCCCTTTTAGGATTGCAAACTTTGCCTATAAATAGGCACCCCTTGTATACAAAAAATCATATAAGACAACTTTGAGTGAAATAGAAAGTAAGGGTTTTTCTCCCTTGGTTCTTTGAAGAACTAAAGAACTTATCAAGAGGTACTTCTTCTTGTGGCATTCAAATCGACTTATCACTCCTAATTCCTTTCTTTTCTGGAGTGTGGTGTCCATATCCTTCTTGAATACCCTAGGTTTGTGTTCTTTGAATATTGGGTCTAGGGTTTCTGTTTTTAAACTCTAATTTAGCTTTCCTAGTTGTTCTTTGATTCCTTGTGCGCGCTGGGTCCCTAAGCCACGTCTTTTTGGGGTTTTTCGCATCAGTTGGTATTAAAGCTAAGCTCTAAATCAGGTTGAATCCACTCACTCTTCAATTTTCTACCTTGTGATTTATTTATTTCGATTCAATTTGTCTATTATGTGCATTACAATTCAAATGCACAAATCTATTTATTTGTAATCCTTCTCAATGTGCTAATTTCAATGCCAATTACTGTATCTAAGTGTTTTACTATTGTTTTGTGTTGAGCAAAAGAAAAAAAAAAAAGAAGGATCAATGAAAAAAAAGAAGAAGAAAAGAAAGAAAACATCAAATTTAAGTTATTGATAAAGTTAACAATTTGGTCATATTGGCCATAATAATAAGGTTTTCTTGCTTAACAAATGTCAGGTCAAGTATAAATCTCTATAGGGGAGTGGGGAAGCTTCTTATTGGACTCCATTGTATTCGTTTGTTCCTAAGTGATATGTTTGTACCTAAAAAGTAGATAAATCATTTCAAATTACATTGTACCAAAGGAGACAATTAGAAAAATTACAAATTCAAATTCAACTGATTATTTACAATTCATTTATTCCTAGAAGACTTTAAAAGTGTAATAATGCAATGTTTTGATTTTTAAATTCAATGTTAATGTCATTGCATTTTGAGTGGAGGGAAAAATATAATATTTGAATATGATATTTGAAGAAAAAATACAATTAATGGACTCATTCGAATAGGATAGACTTTAGTGAATGAATATTATAAATACCAATCTCACGCCTCAATGTTGGGTCAAGCATAAATCTCTAAAGGGGAGTGGGGAGGCTTCTTATTAGAGTCCATTGCATTCACTTTTTCTTAAGTGATGTGTTTGTACCCAAAAAGTAGAGAAATCTTTTCAAATTGCATTGTAGCAAAGGAGATAATTAAAAAAATTACAAAATTCAAATTCAAGTGATTATTTACAATGCATTTCTTCCTAGAAGACTTTAAAATTGTAAAAATGCAATGTTTTGATTTTTAAATTCAATGTTAATTCCATTGCATCTTAAGTGGAGGGAAAAAACCAATATTTGAATATGTTAATTGAACAAAAATAGAAGTAATGGACACACTTGAATCTAATACACTTTAGTGTATGAATATTATAAATACCAATTGCACGCTTAAATGTTAAGACAAGTTTAAATCTCTAAAGGGGTGTGGGGAAGTTTCTTATTGGAGTCCATTGTATTCATTTTTTTCCTAAGTGATATGTTTGTACCCAAAAAGTAGATAAATCATTTGAAATGGCATTGTACCAAGGGAGGCAATTAAAAAAATTATAAAATTTAAATTCAACTGATTATTGACATTGCATTTATCCTTAAAAGACTTTAAAATTGTAAAAATTGTAAAATGCAATGTTTTGATTCTTGAATTAAATGTCAATGCCATTGCATTTTGAGTGGAGAAAAAACATAATATTTGGATATGTTAATTATAGAAAAATTCAAGTAATGGACTTACTCGAATAGAATACACTAGTGGATGAATATTATAAATACCAATCTCACGCTTCAATCTTGGGTCAAGCATAAATCTCTAGAAGGCAGTGAGGATTCTTCTAATTAAAGTCCATTGCCTTTGCTTTTTCCTAAGTGAAATGTTTGTACCCAAAAATTAGATAAATCATTTCAAATTACATTATAGCGAAGGAGACAATTAAAAAAATTATAGAATTTAAATTCAACTGATTATTGACAATCCATTTATCCCTAGAAGACTTTAAAAGTGTAAAAATGAAATTTTTTGATTTTTAAATTCAATGTTAATGCCATTGCATTTTGAGTGGAGGGAAAAACATAATATTTGAATATTATAATTAAAGAAAAATACAAGTAATGGACTCATTTGAATCGGATAGACTTTAGTGGATGAATTTTATAAATATCATTCTCATGCCTCAGTGTTGGGTCAAGCATTAATCTCTAAACTGGACTGGGGAGGTTTCTTATTAGAGTCCATTGCATTCGCTTTTTCTTAAGTGATGTGTTTGTACCTGAAAAGTAGAGAAATCTTTTCAAATTGCATTGTAGCAAAGGAGACAATTAAAAAAAATTACAAAATTCAAATTCAATTGATTATTTACAGTGCATTTATTCCTAAAAGACTTTAAAATTGTAAAAATGCAATGTTTTGATTTTTAAATTTAATGTTGATGCTATTGCATTTTGAGTGGAGGGAAAAAGCTAATATTTAAATATGTTAATTGAAAAAAAATACAAGTAACGGACACACTTGAATATAATACGCTTTAGTGTATGAATATTATAAATACCAATCGCACGCTTAAATGTTGGGTCAAACATAAATCCTTAAAGGGGAGTAGCGATGCTTCTTATTAGAGTGCATTGTATTCGTTTTTTCATAAGTGATATGTTTGTACCCAAAAAGTACATAAATCATTTCAAATTGCATTGTAGCAAAGGAGACAATTAAAACAATTATAAAATTTAAATTCAACTAATTATTGACATTGCATTTATCCTCAGAAGAGTTTAAAATTGTAAAAATTGTAAAATTGCAATGTTTTGATTTTTGAATTCAAAGTTAATGCCATTGCATTTTACGTGGAAAAAAAAATTATAATATTTCGATATGTTAATTGAAAAGAAATTCATGTAATAGACTCACTCAAATAGAATACATTTTAGTAGTTGAATGTTATAAATACCAACCTCACGCTTCAATCTTGGGCCAAGCATAAATCTCTAGAGGGGAGTGAGGAAACTTCTAATTAGAGTCCATGACATTCACTTTTTCCTCAGCGATATGATTGTACCTAAAAATTAGATAAATAATTTTTAATTGCATTATAACAAAGGATAGAATTAAAAAAATTACAGAATTTAAATTCAACTGATTATTGACAATCCATTTATCCCTAAAAGACTTTCAAAGTGTAAAAATGCAATGTTTTGATTTTTAAATTCAATGTTAATGCCATTTCATTTTGAGTGGAGGGAAAAACATAATATTTGAATATGTTAATTGAAGAAAAATACAAGTAATTGACACATTTCCATATAATACACTTTATAACTACCAATTGTACGCCTAAATGTTGGGTCAAGTATAAATCTCTCAAAGGGAGTGGGGAAGCTTTTTATTAGAGTCCATTGTATTTGTTTTCCTAAGTGACATGTTTGTACCCAAAAAGTAGATAAATCATTTCAAATTGCATTGTAGTAAAGGAGACAATTAAAAAAATTATAAAATTTAAATTCAACTAATTATTAACATTACATTTATCCTTAGAAGACTTTAAAATTGTAAAAATGCAATGTTTTGATTTTTGAATTCAAAGTCAATGCTATTGCATTTTGCATGGAGAAAAAAACATAATATTTGGATATGTTAATTGAAGAAAAATTCAAGTAATGGACTCATTCGAATAGAATACACTTTAGTGGTTGAATATTCTAAATACGAATCTCACGCTTCAATTTTGGGTCAAGTATAAACCTTTAAAGGGGTGTGAGGAAGCTTCTAATTAGAGTCCATTACATTCACTTTTTCCTAAGGGATATGTTTGTACCCAAAAATTAGATAAATCATTTCTAATTGCATTATAGCAAAGGAAACAATTAAAAAAATTACAGAATTTAAATTCAATTGATTATTGACAATCCATTTATCCCTAAAAATGCAATATTTTGATTTTTAAATTCAATGTTAATGCCATTACATTTGGAGTGGAGGGAAAAACATAATATTTGAATATGTTAATTGAAGAAAAATACAAGTAATGGACACACTTCCATATAATATACATTAGTGTATGAATATTATAACTACTAATCGCACGCTTAAATGTTGGGTCAAGTACTCTCAAGGAGAATGGGGAAGCTTCTTATTAGAGTCCATTGTATTCATTTTTTCTTAAGTGATATGTTTATACCCAAAAAGTAGATAAATCATTTTAAATTGCATTATAGTAAATGAGAGAATTAAAAAATTTATAAAATTTAAATTCAACTAATTATTGACATTGCATTTATCCCTAGAAGACTTTAAAATTGTAAAAAATGTAAAAATGCAATGTTTTGATTTTTGAATTCAATGTCAATGCCATTGCATTTTGTGTGGAGAAAAAACATAATATTTGGTTATGTTAATTGAAGACAAATTCAAGTAATGGACTCACTCGAATAGAATACACTTTACTGGTTGAATATTATAAATACCAATCTCACGATTCAATCTTAGGTCAAGCATAAACCTCTAGAGGGGAGTGAGGAAGCTTCTAGTTAGAATCCATTGCATTCGCTTTTTCCTAAGCAACCTATTTGTACCAAAAAATTAAATACATCATTTCAAATGCATTATAGCAAAGGAGACAATTAAAAAAATTACAAAATTTAAATTCAACTGATTATTGACAATCCTTTTATCTCTAGAAGACTTTAAAAGTGTGAAAATGCAATGTTTTGACTTTTAAATTCAATGTGAATGCCATTGCATTTTGAGTAGGGGGAAAAACCTAATATTTGAAAATGTTAATTGAAGAAAAATACAAGTAATGGACACACTTGAATATAATACACTTTAATGTATAAATATTATAAATATCAATCGCACACTTAAATATTGGGCCAAGCATAAATCTCTAGAGGGGAGTGGGGAAGCTTCTTATTAGAGTCCATTGTATTCGTTTTTTCTTAAGTGATGTGTTTGTACCCAAAAAGTAGAGAAATCTTTTCAAATTGTATTGTAGCAAAGGAGATAATTAAAAAATTACAAAATTTAAATTCAACTGATTATTTACAACACATTTATTCCTAGAAGACTTTAAAATTTTAAAAATGCAATGTTTTGATTTTTAAATTCAATGTTAATGTCATGGCATTATGAGTGGAACGAAAAACATAATATTTGAATATGTTAATTGAAAAAAATATAAGTAATGGACTCAGTTGAATAGAATACATTTTAGTAGATGAATATTATGAATAACAATCCCACTCCTCAATTTTGAGTCAAGCAGAAAACTTTAGAGGGGAGTGGGGTAGCTTTTTATTAGAGTCTATTGCATTTGCTTTTTCTTAGGTGATATGTCTGTGCCAAAAAAGTAGATAAATCATTTCAAATAGCATTGTAGCAAAGGAGACAATTAAAAAAATTACAAAATTTAAATTCAACAGATTATTAACAATGCATTTATCCTTAGAAGACTTTAAAATTGTAAATATTTTGAAAATGAAATGTTTTGATTTTTAAATTCAATGTTAATACCATTGCATTATGTGTGGAGAGAAAAACATAATATTTAGAAATGTTAATTGAAGAAAAATACAAGTAATGGACTCACTTCAATAGAATGCACTTTAAAAGATGAATATTATAAATACCAATCTTACCCTTCAATGTTGGGTTAAGCATAAACTTCTAGAGGGGGTGGGGACACTTCTTATTATAGTCAATTGCATTCGCTTTTTCTTAAGTGATATGTTTGTACCCAAAAAGTAGATAAATCATTTCAAATTGCATTGTAGCAAAGGAGACAATTAAAAGAATTACAAAATTCAAATTCAACTGATTATTTACAATTCATTTATTCCTATAAGATTATAAAATTTTAAAAATGCAATGTTTTTATTTTTAAATTTTATGTTAATGCCATTGCATTTTGAGTGGAGGGAAAAACATAATATTTGAATATGTTATTTAAAGAAAAATATAAGTAATGTACTCTCTTCAATATAAGACACTTTAGTGAATGAATATTATAAATACCAATCTTACGTTTCAATGTTGGGCGAAGCATAAACCTCTAGAGGGGAGTGAGGATGCTTTTTATTAGAGTCCATTGCATTTGCTTTTTCTTAAGTGATATGTTTGTTCCTAAAAGGTAGATAAATCATTTCAAATTACATTGTTGCAAAGGAGACAACTAAAACATTTCCAACATTTAAATTCAACTGATTATTGACAATGCATTTAACCCTAGAAGACCTTAAAATTTTTAAAATTGTAAAAATGCAATGTTTTGATATTTAAATAGATCATTAAAGCCATTGCATTTGGAATGGAGAGAAAAACATAATATTTGAATATGTTAATTGAAGAAAAATAGAAGTAATGGACTCACTTGAATAGAATACACTTTAGTGGATGAATATTATAAATACCAATCTCACTCTTTAATGTTGGGTTAAGCATAAACCTCAAGAGGGGAGTGGGGAAGCTTCTTATTAGAGACCATTGCATTCATTTTTTCTTAAGTGATATGTTTGTACCCAGAAAGTAGATAAATCATTTCAAATTGCATTATAGCAAAGGAGACAATTAAAAAAATTAAAAATTTTAAATTCAACTAATTATTAACAATACATTTATCCCTAGAAGACTTTAAATTTGTAAATATTATAGAAATGCAATGTTTTGATTTTTACATTCTATGTTAATGCCATTGCATTTTGAGTGGAGAGAAAAACATAATATTTGAATATCTTAATTGAGGAAGAGTATAAGTAATGTACTCTTTTGAATATAAGACACTTTAATGGATGAATATTATAAATACCAATCTCACGCTTCAATGTTGGGTCAAGCATAAACCTTTAGAGGGGAGTGAAGATGCTTCTTAATAGAGTCCATTGCATTTGCTTTTTCTCAAGTGATATGTTTGTTCCCAAAAAGTAGATAAATCATTTCAATTTGCATTGTACCAAAGGAGACAACTAAAAAATTCCAACATTTAAATTCAAATGATTATTAACAATGCATTTAGCCTTAGAAGACTTTAAAATTGTAAAAATTGTAAAAATGAAATGTTTTGATTCTTACATTCTATGTAAATGCCATTGCATTTTAAGTGGATAGAAAAATATAATATTTGAATATGTTAATTGAAGAAAAATGCAAGTAATGGACTCACTTGAAAAGAATACATTTTAGGGAATGAATATTATAAATAGGAATCCCACATTTCAATTTTGGGTTAGGCATAAATCTCTACAAGGAGTGGGGATGCTTTTTATTTTAGTCCATTGCATTGGCTTTTACTTAGGCAATATATTTGTACCCAAAAAGTGGATAAATCATTTCAAATTGCATTGTAGCAAAAAAGACAATTAAAAAAATTATGAAATTTAAATTCAATAGATTGTTGACATTGCATTTATCCCTAGAAGACTTTAAAATTGTAAAAATGAAATGTTTTGTTTTTCAAATTCAATGTTAATGTCATTGCATTTTGAGTGGAGAGAAAAACCTAATATTTGAATGTTAATTGAAGAAAAGTGCAAGTAATGGACTCACCTGAATATAATACACTTTAGTGGATAAATAATATAAATATCAATCACACACTTTAATGGTGGGTCAAGCATAAATCTCAAGAGCAGAGTGGGGAAACTTCTTATTAGAGTTCATTGCATTTGCTTTTTCTGAAGCGATATGGTTGTTCCTAAAAAGTACATAAACCTTTTCAAATTGCATTCTAGCAAAAGAGACAATTAAAAAAAAATTACAAAATTTATATTCAACTGATTATTAACAATGCATTTATCCCTAAAAAACTTTAAAATTGTAAAAATTGTAAAAATGCAATGTTTTCATTTTTAAATTCAATGTTAATGCCATTGCATTTTGAGTGGAGAGAGAAACCTAATATTTGAATGTTAATTGAAGAAAAGTGTAAGTAATGGACTCTCCTGAATATAATACATTTTAGTGGATGAATATTACAAATAGCAATCTCACGCTTCAATGTTGGGTCATGCATAAACCTCTATAGGGGAGTAGGGAAGCTTCTTAAGAGAGTCCATTGCATTTTCTTTTTCATAAGTGACATGTTTGTACCCAAAAAGTAGATAAATCATTTCAAATTGCATTGTAGCAAACAAGACAATTAAAAAAATTACAAATTTTAAGTTCAACTGATTATTGACAATGCATTTATCTCTAGAAAACTTTAAAATTGTAAAAATGCAATGTTTTCATTTTTAAATTCAATGTTAATGTCATTGCATTTTGAGTGGAGAGAGAAACCTAATATTTGAATGTTAATTGAAGAAAATTGCAAGTAATGGACTCTCCTAAATATAATACATTTTAGTGGATGAAAATTATAAATACCAATCTCACGCTTCAATGTTGGGTCAAGCATAAACCTCTATAAGGGAGTGGGGAAGCTTCTTATGAGAGTCCACTGCATTTGCTTTTTCATAAGTCATATGTTTGTACCCAAATTATAGATAAATCATTTCAAAATGCATTGTAGCAAAGAAGACAATTAAAAAAATTACAAAATTTAAATTCAACTGACTATTGACAATGCATTTATCCTTAGAAAATTTTAAAATTGTAAAAATTGTAAAAATGCAATGTTTTCTTTTTTAAATTCATCATTAATGCCATTGCATTTTAAGAGGAGAGAAAAACTTAATATTTGAATATATTAATTGAAGAAAAATACAAGCAATGGACTCACTTGAATAGAATACACTTTAGGGGATGAATAATATAAATACTAATCTCACGCTTCAATGTTGGGTCAAGCATAAATCTCTAGAGGGGACTGGGGAAGCTTTTTATTAAAGTCCATTGCATTCGCTTTTTCTTAATTTATATATTTGTAACCAAAATGTAGAGAAATCATTTCAAATTGCATTGTAGTGAAAGAGACAATTAAAAAAATTACAAAATTTAAATTTAACTGATTATCAATAATGCATTTATCCCTAGAAGAGTTCAAAATTGTAAACATTGTAAAAATGCAAAGTTTTGATTTTTAAATTCAATGTTAATGTCATTTCATTTTGAGAAGAGAGAAAAATATAATATTTGAATATGTTAATTGAAGAAAATTACAAGTAATGGAGTCCTTCGAATAAAATAGACTTTAGGAGATGAATATTATAAATAACAATCCCACACTTCAATTTTAGGCCAAGCATAAATTTCCAGAGGTGAGTGGGGAAGCTTTTTATTAGAGCCCATTGCATTCATTTTTTCTTAAGTGATATGTTTGTACCCAAAAAGTAGATAAATCATTTTAGATTGAATTGTAGCAAAGGAGAGAATTAAAAAAAATTACAAAATTTTAATTCAATAGATTCTTAGCAATGCATTTATTCCTAAAAGGCCTCAAAATTGTAAAAATTGTAGAAATGCAATGTTTTGATTTTTAAATTCAATATTAATGCCATTGACTTTTGAGTGGAGAGAAAAGCATAATATTTGAATATGTTAATTGAAGAAAAATACAAGTAATGGACTCACCTGAATAGAATACAATTTAGTGGATAAATATCATAAATACCAATCTCACCCCTCAATATTGGGTGAAGCATAAATCTCTAATGGGGAGTGGGGAAGCTTCTTGTTAGAGCCCATTGCATTCGCTTTTCTTAAGTAATATGTTTGTACACAAAAAGTAGATAAATCACTTCAAATTGCATTGTAGGAAAGAAGAGGATTAAAAAATTACAAAATTTACATTGAAATGATTATTGACAATGTATTTCTCCCTAAAAGACTTTAAAATTGTAAAAATTATAAAAATGCAATGTTCTGATTCTTAAATTTATTGTTAACGCCATTGAATTTTAAAAGGAGAGAAAAACATAATATTTAAATATGTTAATTTTGGAAAAATACAAGCGATGGACTCACTTAAATAGAATACAATTTAGTGGATAAATATTATAAATACCAATCTCCTCCTTTAATGTTGGGTCAAGCATAAATTTCTAGAGGGGAGTGGAGAAGCTTCTTATTAGAGCCCATTGCATTCGCTTTTTCTTAAGTGATATATTTGTACCCAAAAAGTAGATAAATCATTTCAAATTGCATTGTAGGAAAGAAGAGAAGTAAAAAATTACAAAATTTAAATTCAACTGATTATTAACAATATCTTTATCCCTAGAAGACTTTAAAATTGTAAAAATTGTAAAAATGCAATGTTCTAATTTTTAAATTTATTGTTAATGCCATTGAATTTTCAGTGGAGAAAAACATAATATTTGAATATGTTAATTTTAGAAAAATACAAATAATGGACTCACTTGAATAGAATATGCTTTAGTAGATGAATATTATAAACAACAATCTCATACTTCAATTTTGGGTCAAGCATAAATCTGTAGAGGGGACTAGGGAAGCTTCTTATTAGAGTCTATTGCATTCACTTTTTCTTAAGTGATATGTTTGTACCCAAAAAGTGGATAAATCATTTCAAATTTCATTATAGGAAAGAAGAGAATTAAAAAATTACAAAATTTAAATTGAATTGATTATTGACAATATATGTATCCCTATAAGACTTTAAAATTGTAAAAATAGTAAAATGCAATGTTCTAATTCTTAAATTTATTGTTAATGCTATTGAATTTTGAGTGGAGAGAAAAACATAATATTTTAATATGTTAATTTTAGAAAAGTACAAGTAATAGACTTGAATAAAATACAATTTAGTGGATGAATATTATAAACACCAATCTCACCCTACAATGTTAGGTCAATCATAAATCTTTAGTAGGGAGTGGGGAAGCTTCTTATTAGGGCCCATTGCATTCGCTTTTTCTTAAGTGATATGTTTGTACCCAAAAAGTAGATAAATCATTTCAAATTGCATTGTAGGAAAGAAGAGAAGTAAAAAATTACAAAATTTAAATTGAACTAATTATTGACAATATATTTATTCCTATAAGATTTTAATATTGTAAAAATTAAAAAAATGCAATGTTCTGATTCTTAAATTTATTGTTAATGTCATTGAATTTTGAGTGGTGAGAAAAATATAATATTTGAATATGTTAATTTTAGAAAAATACAGGTAATGAACTCATTTGAATAGAATATGCTTTAGTAGATGAATATTATAAACAACAATCTCATGCTTCAATTTTGGGTCAAGCATAAATTTGTAGAGTGGAGTGGGGAAACTTCTTATTAGAGTCCATTGCATTCTCTTTTTCTTAAGTGATATGTTTGTACACAAAAAGTAAATAAATCATTTCAAATTGCATTATACCAAAGGAGACAACTAAAAAAATTACAAAATTTAAATTCAACTGATTGTTCACAATACATTTATCCTTAGAAGACTTAAAAATTGTGAAAATGCAATGTTTTGATTTTTAAACTCAATCCTAATGCCATTTCATTTTGAGTGGAGAGAAAAAAAAATATTTGAATATGTTAATTTTAGGAAAATACAAGTAATGGACTCACTTGAATAGAATATAATTTAGTGGATGAATATTATAAACACCAATCCCACCCTACAATGTTGGGTCAATCATAAATCTTTAGTGGGGAGTGGGGAAGCTTCTTGTTAGGGCCCATTACATTCGCTTTTTCTTAAGTTATATGTTTGTACCCAAAAAGTAGATAAATCATTTCAAATTTCATTGTAGAAAAGAAGAGAATTAAAAAATTACAAAATTTAAATTGAATTGATTATTGAGAATATATTTATCCCTAGAAGACTTTAAAATTGTAACAATTGTAAAAATGCAATGTTCTGATTCTTAAATTTATTGTTAATGTCATTGAATTTTGAGTGGAGAGAAAAACATAATATTTCAATATGTCAATTTTAGAAAAGTACAAGTAACGAACTTACTTGAATAGAATACAATTTAGTGGATGAATATTATAAATACCAATATCACCCTTCAATGTTGGGTCAAGCATAAATCTCTAGTAGGAAGTGGGGAAGCTTTTTGTTAGGCTCATTACATTCGCTTTTTCTTAAGTGATATGTTTGTACCCAAAAAGTAGATAAATCATTTCAAATTACATTGTAGGAAAAAAGAGAAGTAAAAAATTACAAAATTTAAATTAAACTAATTATTGACAATATATTTATCCCTAGAGGAATTTAAAATTGTAAAAATTGAAAAAAAGCAATGCTCTGATTCTTAAATTTATTGTTAATGCCATTGAATTTTGAGTGGAGAGAAAAACATAATATTTGAATATGTTAGTTTTAGAAAAATACAAGTATTGGACTCACTTGAATAGAATATACTTTAGTAGATGACTATTATAAAGAACAATCCCACACTTCAATTTTGGGTCAAGCATAACTCTCTAAAGAGGAGTGGAGAAGCTTCTGTTTAGAGTCCATTGCATTCACTTTTTCTTAAGTGATATGTTTGTACCCAAAAAGTAGATAAATCATTTCAAATTGCATTGTAGGAAAGAAGAGAATTAAAAAATTACAAAATTTAAATTGAACTGATTATTGGCAATGTATTTATCCTTAGAAGACTTTAAAATTGTAAAAATACAATGTTCTGATTTTTAAATTTATTGAATTTTGAGTGGAGAGAAAAACATAATATTTGAATATGTTAATTTTAGAAAAGTAAAAGTAATAGACTCACTCGAATAAAATATAATTTAATGGATGAATATTATAAATACCAATCTCATCCTTTAATGTTGGGTCAAGTATAAATCTCTAGTGGGGAGTGGGAAAGCTTCTTGTTAGGGCCCATTGCATTCGCTTTTTCTAAAGTGATATGTTTGTACCCAAAAAGTAGATAGATCATTTCAAATTGCATTGTAGGAAAGAAGAGACTTAAAAAATTACAAAATTTAAATTGAACTGAATATTATCAATGTATTTATCCTTAGAAAACTCTAAAATTATAAAAATTGTAAAAATGCAATGTTCTGATTCTTAAATTTGTTGGTAATGCCTTTGAATTTTGAGTTGAGAGAAAAATATAATATTTGAATATGTTAATTTTAGGAAAATACAAGTAATGGACTCAC
>JAHOYR010003942.1:0-12511 GCA_023213295.1 Bruguiera hainesii
CATTGAAGCTTGTGATTGAAATTTATCATAATCATCCCCTAAAGTTTATTTTATAGAATTGAGTCCATTGCTTTTATTTTGGTGAATTAACATATTTAAATATTAGGTTTATCTCACTATTGAAAATGTAATTGCTTTCAAAATTATTTAAAAATGAAAAACATTACATTATATTAATTCTTATAATTTTAAAGTGTTACAGGGAGAAATTCTTCGTTATTACTCAAGTGAATTTAAATTTTGTAATTTTTTTAATTGTCCTCAATTACACAATGCAATTTGACATGATTTATATAATTTTAGTATACAAAAATGCTAATTAAATAAAAGCGAACGCAATAAAGTCCAATAAAAAGTTAATCCACTACGCTTTAGAGCCATATGTTGGACCCAAATTTTAAGCTTGAGATCACAATTTAAAATTGTCATCCCCTAAAGTTTATTTTATACATTTTAGTCCATTGCTTTTCTTTCATTAAATTAGCATATTCAAATATTAAATTTATCTCACCATTGAAATTGCAATTGTATTAAAAATTATTTAAAAAATAAAAGCATTGCATTATTTTAATTTTGAGATTTTTAAAGTCTTAGAGGGAGAAATTCTTTGTGAATACTCAAGTGAATGTAAATTTTGTTATTTTTTTATTTATCTCCATTGCCACAATGTAATTTGATATAATTTATATAATTTTTGTCTACAAATATGTTAAATAAATAAAAGCGAATGCAAGGGACTCTACTAAGAAGTTAGTCCACTACGCTCTAAAGTTATATGTTTGACCCAACAATGAAGCTTGCGATGGGAATTTCTAATAGTCATCTACTAAATTGTATCTTATATAATTGAGTCCATTGCTTCTATTTTGGTGAATTAATATATTCAAATATTAGGTTTGTCTCACTATTGAAAATGCAATTAGATTCAAAATTATTTAAAAAATTAAAACCTTGCATTATTTTAATTGTTATAATTTTACAGTTTTATAGGGAGAAATTTTTAATTAATACTCAAGTAAATTTAAATTTTATAATTTTTTTAATTACTTCCTTTACCACAATGCAATTTGACATAATTTATATAATTTTAGTATACAAATATGTTAATTAAACAAAAACGAATGCAATAAACTCTAATAAGAAATTAGTCCACAATGCTCTATAGCTATATGATGGGCCCAACATTAAAGCTTGAGATAGCAATTTATAATAGTCATCTCCTAAAGTGTATTTTATATATTTTAGTCCATTGCTTTTATTTTAGTGAATTAACGTATTCAAGTATTAGGTTTATCTCGCCATTGAAAATGCAATGGAATTCAAAATTATTTAAAACATAAAAGCATTGCATTATTTTAATTTTTATAATTTAAAAGTCTTACAAAGAGAAATTCCTTGTTAATACTCTAGTGAATTTAAATTTTATAATCTTTTTAATTGTCTCCATTACCATAATGCAATTTGACATGATTTATATAATTTTTGTATACAAACATGTTAATTAAAGAAAAGCAAATGCAATGGACTCTACTAAGAAGTTGGTCCACTACACTTTAGAGTTATATGCTTAACCCAACATTGAAGCTTAGGATGGGAATATATAATTGTCATCCACCAATGTGGATTTTATACATTTAAGTCCATTGCTTTTATTTTGGTGAATTAACATATTCAAATATTAGGTTTATCTCACTATTAAAAATGCAATTGGATTCAAAATTATTTGAACAATAAAAACCTTGCATTCTTTTAATTGTTAGAATTTTAAAGTCTTACAAGGAGAAATTCTTCGTTAATAATAAAGTGAATTTAAATTTTATAATTTTTTTAATTGTTTCCATTACCACAATGCAATTTGACATGATTTATATAATTATAGTATACAAATATGTTAATTAAACAAAAGTAAATGCAATGGATTCTAATAAGAAATTAGTTCACTACGCTCTAAAGTTATATGCTATACCTAATATTGAAGCTTGAGATCGCAATTTAGAATTGTCATTCCCTAAAGTTTATTTTATACATTTTAGTCTATTGTTTTTCTTTCATTAAATTAACATATTCAAATATTAAATTTATCTCACCATTGAAAATGCAATTGTATTAAAAATTCTTTAAAAAATAAAAGCATTGCATTATTTTAATTTTTAAAATTTTAAAGTTTTAGGGGGGAGAAATTCTTTGTTAATACTGAAGTGAATTTAAATTTTGTTATTTTTTTAATTATCTTTATCACAACAATGCAATTTGGCGCAATTTATATTATTTTAGTATACAAACATGCTAATGAAATAAAAGGGATGCAATGAACTCTAATAAAAAGTTAGCCCATAACATTGTAGAGTTATGTGGTTGACCCAACATTGAAGCTTGGGTTGAGAATTTATAATAGTCATCCACCAAAGTGTATTTTGTACAATTGAGTTCATTTCTTTTATTTTGGTGAATTAATATATTCAAATATTATGTTTATCTCACTATTGAAAATGCAATTGGATTCAAAATTATTTAAAAAATGAAAATATTGCAATCTTTTAAATTTTGTAATTTTAAAGTCTTGCAGGGAGAAATCCTTCGGTAATACTCAAGTGCATTCAATTTTTTAATTTTTTTTAATTGTCTTCATTACCACAATTCAATTTGACATGATTTATATAATTTTAGTATACAAACGTGTTAATTAAATAAAAGCCAATGCAATGGACTATAATAAGACATTAGCCCACTACGTTGTGGAGGTATATGGTTGACCCAACATTGAAGCATGGGATTGGAATTTATAATAGTCATCTACTAAAGTGTATTTTGTACAATTGAGTCCATTACTTTTATTTGCATTCAATTAACAACTTCAAATATTATGTTTGTCTCACTATTCAAAATGCAATGGTATTAAGAAATTTTTAAAAAATAAAAACATTGCATTGTTTTAATTTTTAAAATTTTAAAGTCTTATAGGGAGAAATTCTTCATGAATACTCAGTTGAAATTAAATTTTGTAATTTTTTTTAATTGTCTCCATTATCACAATGCAATTTGACATGATTTATATAATTTTAGTATACGAACATGTTAATTAAATAAAAGTGAATGCAATGGACTCTAATAAGAAGTTAGCCCACTACGTTGTAAAGTTATTTGGTTGACCCAACATTGAAGCTTGGGATTGGAATTTATAATAGTCATCCATTAAAGTGTATTTCATACAATTGAGTCCGTTGCTTTTATGTTGGTGAAATAACATATCCAAATATTAGGTTTATCTTACCATTGAAAATGCAATGGAATTCAAAATTCTTTAAAAAGTAAAAACATTGCATTATTTTAATTTTTAGAATTTTAAAGTCTTAGAGGAAGAAATTCTTCGTTAATAATCTAGTGAATTTAAATTTTAAAATTCTTTTAATTTTCTACATTACCATAATGTAATTTGACATGATTTATATAATTTTAGTATACAAACATGCTAATTAAATAAAAGTAAATGCAATGGAATCTAATAAGAAGTTAGCCCACAACGCTATAGAGTTATATACTTGATCTAACATTGAAGCTTGAGATGGGAATTTATAATAGTCATCCACCAAAGTGTATTTTGTACAATTGAGTCTATTGCTTTTATTTTGGTGAATTAACATATTCAAATATTAGGTTTATCTCACTATTAAAAATGCAATTGGATTCAAAATTATTTAAAAAATAAAAACCTTGCATTGTTTTAATTGTTAGAATTTTAAAGTCTTATAAGGAGAAATTCTTTGTTAATACTCAAGTAAATTTAAATTTTATAATTCTTTTAATTGTCTCCATTACCACAATACAATTTGACATGATCTATATAATTTTAGTATACAAATATGTTAATTAAACAAAAGCAAATTCAATGGACTCTAATAAGAAGTTAGTCCACTACACTCTAGAGATATATACTGGAACCAACATTGAAACTTGAGATTGAAATTTATAATAGTCATCCCCTAAAGTTTATTTTATATATTTTAGTCCATTGCTTTTATTTTGGTAAAGTAACATATTCAAATATTAAATTTATTTCACCGTTAAAAATGCAATTGTATTAAAAATTATTTAAAAAATAAAAGAATTGCATTATTTTAATTTTTAGAATTCTAAGTCTTAGAGGGAGAAATTCTTCATTAATACTAAAGTAAATTTAAATATTGTTATATTTTTAATTGTGTTCGTTACCACAATGCAATTTGGCATGATTTATGTAGCTTTAGTAAACAAACATGTTAATGAAATAAAAGGGAATGCAATAGACTCTAATAAAAAGTTAACCCATTACGCTCTAGATCTATATGCTTGACCCAACATTGAATCTTGGGATTACAGTTTATAATAGTCATCCACTAAAGTGTATTTTATACAATTGAGTGCATTGCTTTTATTTTGGATACTTTTAAGATAATGCATCAACTACCAAATTTTCCTTACCTTGTTTATATTTGATTATGTAGGGAAAGGTCTTAATGAATTTGATCCACTTGGCATGTCTTTTGTTCAACTTTTCTTTTCCCTTCAAGTGATTCAAGGATTAATGGTTGGTATGGATGACAAACTCCATGGGCCAAAGGTAAAGTTGCCATGTCTCCAAAGTCTGTACCAATGCATACATCTCTTTATCATAAGTAGGATAATTGATACTTGCTCCATTTAGCTTTTCACTAAAATAGGCAATTAGGTGCCTTTCCTACATCAAAATAACTCCAATACAAATCCTTAAAGCATCACACGTAATCTCAAAGTTTTTGCAATGTTAGGTAAGGCAAGTAAGGACGTAGAACTTAATTTTTCCTTAATGCAATTAAAAGTCTTGTTTTGATCACTACCCCACTAAAACTCATGTTCTTTTTGATAACCTTAGTTAATGGTGCTAAAGTCCTTAAGAAAGCATCTATAGAAACTAGCCAAACCATGAAAGTTACGGACATCACTAATTGACTTAGGTGTTGTCCAATCATAAACTACCCTAACTTTTTCCTTGTCATCTTTAATACCTTTAGCACTCAAAACATAACCAAGAAATGTGATTTGATTAGTACAAAAGGAACATTTCTTCAAGTTAGCATACAATTTTTCAAAACATAAAATAATTAAAATAGAACGTAAATGATCAATATGCTTTTCTAGGCTTTTACCGTAAACCAAAATATCATCAAAATACACAACCACAAATTTAGTCACATAAAAGTGCTTGGTGCATTAGTGAGACCAAATGACATAACAAGTCATTCATACAAACCATACTTAGTTTTGAAAGCTATTTTTCATTTATCTTCTCTCTCATCCTAATCTAGTGATATCCACTTTTCAAATCAATTTTATAAAAGACATATAAACCATGCAATACATCCAACATGTCCTCTAACCTAGTTATGGGATAACAATACTTTACAATGATTTTGTTGATCGCTCAACAGTCAACACACATCCTCCAAGTTCCATCTTTCTTGGGTACAAGTAAGACAAGAACCACACAAGAACTCATGCTTTCCTTTGCATATCCCTTCAAAATAAGTTCCTTAACCTGCCTTTGAAGCTCCTTTGTCTCCTTGGGATTACTCCTATATGTTGGGTGGTTTGAGATGGATGCACCAGGGATAAAATCAATTTGATACTTAATTCCTCTCTTAGGTGGCAATCCATTTGGGACATCATTAAGGAATACATCTTCAAATTCTTGTAAAAGAGAAAATAACAACACGAGGCAAAGATAAGTCAAACTTGTTAGTGTTAAAATAAACCTCTTTGTGCAAAAGTATGATTATAGGCGATTTAGCATAAAATGCACTTTTGACATCACTTTCTTTTAGGTAGAAACTTTCTATTTTCTTCTTCTTCTCTCTCTCTTGTGTTCTCATATTTTCTCCTCTCTTTTCTCTTTTTCAATCTTTCTTTTCTATTCATACTCATTTTTTATTCTTAACTAATCCTCATAAGCTTGTTAAGTTGATAATGGTACAAGAGTGATGGGTTTTTCATTCATTATAAAGGAATATTAATTCTTAAAGTCATCATGCATAATTTGCTTGTCAAACTACCATGCCTTTCTTAATAGAATATGGCTCGCATGCATACATATAACATCACATAAAACTTTATTATAGTACCTTTTGATAGAAAATGACATGAGCACTTGCTTATTTACCTTGACTTCACCACTCTCATTCAACCATTGAATCTTATATGGCTTAGGATGCTTTATAGTAGGTAAATTTAACTTTTCAACCATAGTTGTGTTCGCAACATTAGTGTAACTCCCACCATAGATAATCATACTACATACTTTATCTTTGATGAGACACCTCGTCTTAAAGATGTAATCTCGTTGCACCTTATTTTCTTCCTTTACTTATGCATTCAATGCTCACCTTGTGATGAAAGCTACTCCATTAACCAAATACTCCTCTCCATCACTTTCACCCTCTAATGACGACATAAAATCATCATTTAATTCACTTGTAATTTCAACATCACCATTACCTCTCATGATCAATGTATGCTTATTTGGACATTGAGATGCAATGTGACCCCTACCCAAACACTCAAAACATTTAACATCGCTATTTCTAATTGATTGGGGGTTAGAATCACTTGCCTCATTCTAGCACTTGGATAGCTTGGCTTTGGACTTGTAATTGGCATTCTCATCCATTTTACTCCAATTTAGCTTCCAAGATGAGGTAGAACCTGAATTATGCCTAAACCATATGGAACCCTTTCGTTTAAGTTGTCTATCAACTTTCATTGCCATGTGCACCATGTCTTCTAATTTCACATAGTGTTGCAATTCAACCACATTGGCTATGTCTCTATTTAGCCCTTGTAAAATTTGAGCCATGGTTGCCTCTCTATCTTCTTCTACATTCACCCTAATCATGACAATCTTCATCTCTTTACGGTAGTCCTCTATACTTTTGGTGCCTTGAGTGAGCCCTTGTAGCCTTTGCTACAACTCCTTGTAATATTGATTAGGGACAAACCTCCTCCTTATGATAGCCTTCATCTCCTCCCATGTATCAATAGGCTAGTCACAATTCCTTCTCCTAGTCAAAACAAGTTGATCCCACCAAATAATAGTATAATTAGTAAATTCTATGGCAACAAGCATTACCTTTTTCTCCTTAGAATAGTTGTCATAGTCAAAAACCAATTCAAATTTCTTATCCCATTCTAGATACGCATTAAGATCAATCTTACCTTGGAATGAAGGAATTGTCATATTAATATTGCCAAAATCATGGTCATAGGTGTCTTGCCTCCCAAAATCTCTATGATCCCTTATATTGTTGGTAATTCTAACCATAGTAGTTTGATTGTCAAATTCATCATCTTCATGGTCATAGGCATGTCTCAATTGCCTTATTGCTGTAGGAGCCTAATATTCTCCATGCCTTCATTGCAACTCTACCATTGTATTAGCTTGCTCCTCTATCCTCTCCCTCATATCATCAAATCTGGTATTCATGTGCTCAAATTGTTGTTGTATAGCTTTGATCGTGAAGGACACATCACTAATGCCCTCTTGAATTACACATTTGTCTATGGAAGTCATAGTATTATTTTTGCACAAAATGACTAGGATACCTCACATAACACTCCCCCAAGTGTTTCACTCAAAAGAAGAGGTGTCACACTCTCTGGTATTTACACTTTTTATGGATTTTTCTTAATATGAATTTGCACTTTTGTCTTTTACCACTTAAATTTCCCCTTTCAGCTCTTTAAAGAACAAAAGAAACTAAATGAAGAGGATTGATTTTGAATAGAATAAGATAAATGACATAGAATTAAACAAATTGGAGAATAAGGAGTCAAAAAAACTAAAAATTAGGATAAGGGATTAAACCTAAAGGACAAACTTGGATGACATAACAAGAAAATAGATGGAAAAATTAGAGTTAAATAAGAAAACTATATTATTATTATGCCAATATGACCAAACTATTGAACTTTATTAATAACTTAAATTTGATGGCTTTTTTTCTTTGGTCCCCCTTTTTTTTTCTTTTTTTCTTTGTTTGCTTAACACAAAACAATAGTAGAATACTTAGAGACAACAATTGGAATTGAAATTAGCACATTTTTTTGATATTCATGATCTTAAACAAACGAGCACAATGAAAAGGGCTGCAAATGGACAAATTAGCAAATTTGAATGACAATGTTCTTAATAAGCAAACTAAATACAAATAAATAAATCACAAGGTAGTAAGTTGAAGAAGTAGTTGATCTAACCTGATTTAGAGTCAAGCTTTAATACCAACTAATGTGGAAAACCCCAAAAAGATGTGGTTTAGGGACGCAATGCACACAAGGAATCAAAAGATATCTAGGAAAGCTAAATCAAACTGTAATAACACAAACCCCAGACCCAACGTTCAAAGGAACATGAACCTAGGGTATTTAAAAAGGATATGGATGCCACACTTAAGAAAAGAAAGGAATTAGGAGTAATAAGTCGAGTTAAATGCCACAAGAAGAGGTACTTCTTTATAAGTTTTTTAGTTCTTAAAAGAACTGAAGGAAAAAAAACCCTTGCTTTTTATTTCTCTCAAAGTTGTCTGATATTCTAGAACTCATAAGGAGGTGCCTACTTACAGGGTAACATAGAAATCCTAAAGAGGCATAAATTCCTTTTTGGAACAAATCCTTATTTAGGTGGAATTCCTATCTAAGACAAATTCTTACATAAAAAACTCACTTTTATATAGTCACTTATTTAAGATATAAACTACTATTTAGAAGTGAATGCTATTATTTAGTCCTGACCCATTAAGTACTCTAATTATATTAAGAAGGCCTTGACTCTCTTCCAAGCTTAAATTCACACCATTTGTAGCTAGGTTGGCTTGAATGTCCTTAATTAGCCAATAAAGTGCTTCTTTCATCTTTTTGTCTCTAGCTTATGTTATTGGGCCTTCTGGAATATTCAATGGACCTCTTGTATCCTTTAAAGCCTTCCACCCATCATCTATAAGGTTCTCATCAAATGTGAACCCCAAAAGATATGGCTTAGGGATCCAACACACATAAGGAATCAAACAAGAACCCATCAAAAGGAAAATCAGACTTCAATCATACAAACCTTAAACCTAATGTTTAAAGGAACATAAACCTAATGTATAAAGAAGAATATCAATGCCACACTCTAGAAAAGAACAAATTTAGAAGTGATAAGTTGAGTTGAACACCATTAGAAGAGTTAGTTTTTGATAAGTTCTTTAGTTCTTAAAAGAATTGAAAAGGAAAATTCTAACTTTTTATTTCACAAAATTGTTTGTCTTTTAACAATGAATTCAAGCCTATTTATAGTCTGAAATAACAATTCTAAAATCATTATCCCTTCAAGTATTTCAAGGATTTGTGGTCAGTATGAATGACAAATTATTTAGGCTAAAGATAATGTTGCCATGCCTCCAAAGTCTATGCCATTGCATATATTTCCTTATCATAACTGAGATAATTAAGAGCTACTCTACTTAACTTTCATTGAAGTAGGCAATTGATCACCTTTCAATGATTTTAAAGACTACTCTATAATCAACACACATTCTCCAAGTCCCATCCTTCTTGGGCACATACAGAATTGGAATTACCCATGGACTTATACTCTCCCTCACATATCCCTTTGTTATATGCTCCTTGACTTGTTTTTGAAGTCTTTTGTCTCCTAAGGATTACTTATATAGGCCAGTCAATTTGAAATTGTTGCACTAAGGATGAATTCAATTTGATGTTTTATTCCCTTTAAAGGTGGAAAATAACTTAGTTCTTCAAGAAAAACATCACCAAATTCCTGCAAAAGAAAAAAATCAAACACTAGCTGAAAGTAGTTAAGCTTGTCAGTATTAAAATAAACCTCTTTGTACAAAGTACAATCAAACATTATTTTGAATGAAAGATGTCATTCACTTGCATTATCATGCAATAACAAAAGAGATATTTGATGAAACTAAACAATAGATTCACAATAGCCCTATCAAGCATAAGTTGTTTTAAAAATAAAGATAAAAGATTGAACGAAATTGAAAAATGGAAAATTTCCCTTCCCCTAAACTGGAACCTTACATTGTCTGAATGTAAGATTTAAATGTATAGAAGAATAAAGAAAACAAAAACACAAAATCACACATGAAAACAAAAATAAAGATGGAAGGGAAGAGAAAAGCAAATATAATTCTTGGGTTATCTCCCGAGTTCATTTGCTTAATGCAATTAGCTTGACTCCAAAGCATGTCATGAGGTACAAATATGGTCTTCTAGCTCCATCTCCCTCACCTTGAACCCTTCATAAGAAGCTTTTAACCTTTGGTCATTCATTTTGACTTTGCTTATACACTTTGAATTGCAACTTCACCTTGTGGAAAGACATTAGTTGTCAAAAGAATCAATCCACTGAGAGTGCAACTTACTCAAAAACAACTTTAATCTTGAATGATAGACAATAACCTTTTGACAAACAACATAAGTCATCTTAGAGATCATCTTGTCATGAATGACTTTTGTTCTTTCCTTGTAAATCTTGGAGTTCTCATAGGCATCGTTGTGAATTTCCTCAAGCTTTTGCAATTGCAATTTCCTATGCCCATGCACTTCATTCATCTTCATATTGCATTGTTTGATAGCCCAAAATGCCTTGTACACTAGTTGCTAAACACCAAATGATGGGATGACATGCCAATCAGTGTCTTATATGTTATACATAGGCCAATAGCACATCCTCAAGCCACATGCTCCAATCCTTTCTACTTAGATTCAATGTCTTCTCAAGACTACTCTTAATTTCTTTTTTGGACACCTTGGCTTGTCCATTTATTTATGGATAATATGCAGTTGACACCTTGTTAGTGACATGATATTCCATCAACAAAGCCTTTACCATTTGTTTGCAAAAATGTGTGCCTTTATAACTGATCAAAGCTCTTGGTGTTCATACCTAACGAAAATGTGACACTTGACAAAATCTATAACTTACAACTTTAAGATCATCAGTCCTAGTGGCTTTAGCTTCCACCCTCTTGGAAACACAACCAATAACAAGAACTAGTAATGAATATATTCATTACGAAAAGAAGAAGGAAAAAGTCCCATGAAATTAGTGCCCCAAACACAATAAAATTTCATGAACTAGCATGGGAGTTTGTGGCATTTGATCTCTAGAAGACTAACTTGTCATTTGACAATATGCACAGGTTTTGAAAACCTATAAGAATCATGAAACAGTGATGGCTAAAAGAAACCATATCCAGCTAGCTTTCTTGCTATTCTTTTCTATCCAAAGCATCCTCCACAAGAATAAAAATAATAGAAGGTGAGAATTAAATAGACACAACTTCTAGTACATACCTTCTTATCACCAGATATGAGCATTGCTTCCCCAAGTAGGACACATCCTGTACATAGTTTTTTGTACCACTCTTGATCTTCTTCTCCTTTTGAGCTTTCTTCAAGTGATTTGGAAAAGTCCTTGTCGTCAAGTAGTTGATGATATTGACATAGCAAAGGGCATTTGCCTTAATTGCCAGCAATTGTTCATTTGGAAAGAGTTATTGTAAAGGAAATGTATCCTCTTCCTTAACCATATGACTTAGATGATCTGCAGCTAGGTTCTCCATAGCTTTCTTGTCTTTGATCTCTAAATCAAAACTGCAGTAGAAGAATCCATCAAGTCAACCTTGGCTTAGCATCTTTCTTTGATAATAAATACCATAAAGCAACATGGCTAGGATAAACAATCACTTTAGAGCTAAGTAAATAAGAACAAAATTTTCTAAAGTAAAACCAACAACTAAAAGTTCTTTTTTAGTAGTGGAGTTGATGGGTCAAAGAATTAGAGACTGATTGTTTATGTTTAGGGAAATTTCAAGTAATGATTGTTTTGTCTAAGGCAGTTTATGATTCAATGAAAAGAAACGAAATAGAAAGAAAAACTAGGTAAGAAATTCACTACAAACAAGAAGAAACTATGAACCACATGATCTTAGGCAATAGATCATCCTATGGAGCACATCATCCTTCCCCCTGTTGAATAGGATTTGCCTTCAAATCCAACACCTCACTGTCCTCTGAGTAAGGCAATAGATCCCTCATATTGAATGGCTGATACATTATATTCAACAAAAGCCAAGCAATCATCCCAATTCTTCTAATTCTTTTTAACAATAGTTCTAAGAAATAAAGAAAGTGTACCATCTACCACTTTAGTCTGCCCATATGTTTGTGGATGACATGCTGCGCTAAAGAGCAGCCTTGTGCTAAGCTTCTTCTACAAGGTTTTTCAAAAGTAACTCAAGAACTTGGCATAATAGATCAGAAACTATACTCTTTGGTATTCTATGTAATCTCACAATTTCTTGAAAGAACTAATCTACCACCTTATCAGTTTTGTGATAAGGTACAAAGTGAGACATCATTAAGAACCTATCCACAATCACCATAATCAAATCCTTCCCTTTTTGTGCTCTTAGCAACCCATGTACAAACT
>JAHOYR010003964.1:0-19278 GCA_023213295.1 Bruguiera hainesii
AGAAACAAAATTGAGGTTTAACAAAAGTAAAACCTTGTTCCAATGCTTAAAGGAACAAGAACATAAAGTATAATCCTATACCCATAATTCAAACCATCATGAACCGAAGTGGACAGGAAAGGATATAGGGATTACAATCGAGAAAGAAGAGATTTGGTAGTAATGAGCTGAGTTGGAATGCAACAAAACAAAACAAGAGGCAGCTAAGATGAAGAACTAGAAATAAAACCCCAATTTTGATAAGCAAACCTGATTTAAAGAACAAAGCTCTCATAGCATCCAACATTAAGCACAAAGAATGCAATGAAATCCACAATGAAAAGAAGGAATTAAAGACCTCTAAAAACGTATTTAAGGTTCAACAAAAGTAAAACCTTGGCCTAATGGTCAGAGGATCAAGAACTTAAGGTATAATCCTATTAACAAAGTTCAAAGCATCATGAACTAAAGGTGAAAGGAAGGATATTGGCATTACAATCTAGAAAGAAGAGATTTGGTAGTAATGAGGTGAGTTGGAATGCAACAAAATATAATAAGATGCAACAAAGAAGTAAAACTAGAGAAAAAAAAACTCCAATTTTGAAAAGCAAACCTAATTTAAAGCTCAAAACTCTCATAGCACCCCATGTTAAACATAAAGAATGCAATGAAATAAATAATTAACTGAATGAATTAAATGCCCCAAGAAACATAAATGACATTTAGCAAAAGTTAAACCTTGGCCAAATGCTCAAAGCAATAAGAACATAAGGTATAATCCTATGCCTAAAGTTCAACGCTTCATGAACCAATGGTGAAAGGAAGGATATTGGAATTACAATCTAGAAAGAAGTGATTTGGTGGTAATGAGCCGAGTTGGAATGCAACAAAACTTAACATAAGGCAGCTAAGAAGAAGAATGAGAGAAAAAAACTACAATTTTGATAAGCAAACCTAATTTAAAGCCCAAAGCTCTTATAGCACCCAATGTTAAACACAAAGAATGCTACAAAAACCCACAATCAAAAGAAGGAAATGATGACAACAAGAAACATAAATGAGGTCTAATAAAGGTAAAACCTTTGCCCAATGCTCAAAGAAACAAGAACTTAAGGTATAATCTTATAACCTCAATTCAAAGCATCATGAACCAATGGTGAAAGGAAGGATATTGACATTACAATCAACAAAGAAGAGATTTGGTGGAAATGAGGTGAGTTGGAATGCAATAAAACATAATAAAAGGCAGCTAAGAAGAAGAATTAGAGAAAAAAATTCCAATTTTGAGAAGCAAACGTGATTTAAAGGCCAAAGCGCTCATAGCACCCAATGTTAAACACAAAGAATGCAATAAAACAAAACATAATAAAAGGTAGCTAAGAAGAAGAATAAGAGAAAAAAAAACTCCAATTTTGATAAGCAAACCTGATTTAAAGCCCAAAGCTCTCATGACACCTAATGTTAAACACAAAGAATGCTATGAAACCCACAATCAAAAAAAGGTATTGAAGACCCCAAGAAACATAATTGATGTTCAAAAAAAGTAAAACCTTGGCCTCAAGCTCAAAGGAACAAGAACATAAGGTATAATCCTATGCCCACAGTTCAAAGCATCATGAACCAAAGGTGAAAGGAAGGATATTGGCATTACAATCGAGAAAGAAATGATTTGGTAGTAATGAGGTGAGTTGGAATGCAACAAAATGTATTTAAAGGTAGTTAAGAAAACAATAACTAGAGAAAAAAACTCCAAGTTTGATAAGCAAACCTCATTTAAAGCCCAAAACTCTCATAGCACCCGATGTTAAACACAAAGAATGCAATGAAACCCAAAATCAAAAGAAGGAATTGAAGACCCCAAGAAACATAAATGATGTTTAACAAAAGTAAGACCTTAGCCCAATGCTGAAAGGAACAAGAACATAAGGTATAATCCTATCCCATAGTTCAAAGCATGATGAACCAATGGTGAAAGGAAGGATATTGGCATTACAATCTAGAAAGAAGAGATTTGGTAGTAATGCACTAAGTTGGAATACAACAAAACATAAAAAGAGTCAACTAAGAAGAAGAACAAGAGAAAAAAACTCTAATTTTGATAAGCTAACCTTATTTAGAGCACAAAGCTCTCATATCACACAATGTTATACACAAAGAATGCTATGAAACCCATAATCAAAAAAAGGTATTGAAGACCCCAAGAAACATAAATGATGTTTAACAAAGGGAAAACCTTGGCCCAAAGCTCAAAGCAATAAGAACATGAGGTATAATCCTATACTCACAGTTCAAAGTATCACGACCTAATGGTGAAAGCATTTTGATTTTTAAATTTGTTGTTAACGTCGTTGCATTTGATTGGTGAGAGAAATATAATATTTGAATATGTTAATTGAACAAAAATACAAGTAATGGACTCAATTGTATAAAATACACTTTAGTAGATGAATATTATAAATAGTAATCTCAAGCTTTATTGTTGTTTCAAGCATATATGTATAGTGGGGAGTGGGAAAACTTCTTATTAGAATACATTGCATTTGCTTTTTCCTAAATAATATGTTTGCAAGTAAAAATTATATAAATCATTTCAAATTGCATTCTGGCAAAGGAGACAATTTAGAAAATTGTAAAATTTAAATTCAACTGATTATTGATGATGCATTTAACCCTAGAAAACCTTAAAATTACTAAAATTCAAATATTGCAATTTTTTTTTTTACTTTATTATTAAAGTCATAGCATTTGACTGATGTGAAAAATATAAGATTTAAATATATTAATTATTTAAAGACACAAGTAATAAAATCAATTGTATAAAATACACTTTAGTGGATGAATATTATAAATTGCAATCCTAAATTTTAATGTTGTGTTTAGCATATATCCCTAGATGGGAGTGGGGAACTTTCTTATTAGAGTCCATTAGTTTTTCTTTTTTTAAAGTAATTTGTTTGAAGACAAGAATTATACAAATCATTTCAAATTGCATTGAGGTAAAGGAGACAATTAAGAAAATTGCAAAATTTAAATTCAACAGATTATTGACAAAGGATTTATCCCTAACAGATTTTGCAATTCTAAAAATTGCAAAAATGCAATATTTTGATTTTTAAATTTATTATTAATGTCGTTGCATTTGATTGGTGAGAGAAATATAATATTTGAAAAATATAATATTTGAATATGTTAATTGAACAAAAATACAATTAATGGACTTAATTGTATAAAATACACTTTAGTACATGAATATTATAAATAGTAATCTTAAGTTTCATTGTTGTTTCAAGCATATATGTATAGAGGGGAATGGGAAAACTTCTGATTATAGTCCATTGCATTTACTTTTTCTTAAGTAATTTGTTTGTAGGCAAAAATTATATAAATCTTTTCAAATTTCATTGTGGCAAAGGAGACAATTAAGAAAATTGAAAATTTTAAATTCAACTAATTATTGATGATCCATTATTCCCTAGAAAACCTTAAAACTCTAAAATTCAAAAAATGCAATGTTTTGGTTTTTTCCTTTATTATTAAAGTCATGGCATTTGATTGGTGTGGAAAACATAACATTTGAATATGGTAATTGAACAAAAATACAAGTAATGGATTCAATTGTATAAAATACACTTTTGTGGATGAATATTATAAATAACAATCTCAAACTTCATTGTTGTTTCAAACATATATGTATAATAACAAGTGGAAAAACTTCTTATTAAAGTCCTTTGCATTTGCTTTTTCCTAAGTAATATGTTTGAAAGCAAAAACTATATAAATCATTTTAAATTGCATTATGGCACAAGAGAAAATTAAGAAAATTGCAAAATTTAAATTCAACAGATTATTGACAATGCATTTATCCCTAAAAAACCTTAAAATTCTAGAATTCAAAAAATGCAATGTTTTTGTTTTTTACCTTATTTTTAAAGTCATGGCATTTGATTGGTGTGGAAATAATAACATTTGAATATGTTAATTGAACAAAAATAAGAGTAATGAAATCAATTTTATAAAATACACTTTAGTGGATGAATATTATAAATAGCAATCTGAAATTTCGATATTGTGTCAAGCATATATCTTTAGAAAGGAGTGGCGAAACTTCTTAAGAGGATCCATTGCATTTGCTTTTTCCTAACTAGTTTTTTGTTAGGCAAAAATTATATAATTCATTTCAAATTGCATTGTGGCACATAAGGCAATTAAGAAAATTGCAAAATTTAAATTCAACTGATTATTGACAATGTATTTATTCTTAGAAAACCATAAATTGATAAAATTCAAAAAATCCTATGTTTTCATTTTTTGCTTTATTATTAAAGTCATGACATTTGATTGGTATGAAAAACATAACATTTAAATATGTTAATTGATTAAAGATACATGTAATGGAATGAATTGTATAAAATACACTTTAGTGGATAAATATTATAAATAACAATCCCAAGTTTTAATGTTGTATTTAGCATATATCCTAACATGGGAGTGGGGATCCTTCTTATCAGAGTCTATTGCTTTTTACTTTCTCTTAAGTAATTTGTTCAAAGACAAGGATTATACAAATCCTTTCAACCTGCATTGAAATAATAGAGACAATTAAGAAAATTGAAAAATTTAAATTCAATAGATTATTGACAAAGCATTTATCCCTAGCAGATTTTAAAATTTTAAAAATTGCAAAAATACAATATTTTGATTTTTAAATTTATTGTTAATGTTGTAGCATTTAATTGGTGAGAGAAATATAATATTTGAAAAATATAATATTTGAATATGTTAAATCAACAAAAGTACAAGTAATGAACTCAATTTTATAAAATACACTTTAGTGCATGAATATTATAAATAGCAATACAAGTTTTAATGTTGTGTTAAGCATATATCCCTAGATGGAAGTGGAGAACCTTCTTATTAAAGTCCATTACTTTTGATTTTTCTTCAGTAATTTGTTTGAAGACAAGAATTATATAAATCATTTCAAATTGCATTAAGACAAAGGCAAAATTTAAGATAATTGCAAAATTAAAATTCAACAGATTATTAACAATGCATTTATCCTTAATAGATTTTAAAATTTTAAAAATTGAAAAAATGCAATATTTTGATTTTTAAATTTATTGTTAATGTGGATGCATTTGATTAGTGAGAGAAATATAATATTTGAAAAATATAATATTTGAATATGTTAATTGAACAAAAATACAAGTAATGGACTTAATTTTATAAAATACATCTTAGTGCATAAATATTATAAATAGCAATCCCAAGAATCAAGGTTGTGTTAAGCATATATCCCTAGATAGGAGTGGGAAACCTTCTTATTAGAGTCCATTACTTTTGTTTTTTCTTAAGTAATTTGTTTGAAGATAAGAATTATCTAAATAATTTCAAATTGCATTGAGGCAAAGGAGACAATTAAGAAAATTGCAAAATTTAAATTCAACTGATTATTGACAATACATTTATCCTTAAAAACCCATAAAATTCTAAACTACCAAAAATGCAATGTTTTGGTTTTTTGCTTTATATTAAAGCCATGGAATTTGACATGTGTAAAAAATATAACATTTGAATATGTTAATTAATTAAAGATACATGTAATGGAATCAATTGTATGAAATACACTTTACTAGATGAATATTATAATTAGTAATCTCAACCTTCAATGTTGTATTAAGCATATATCTTTAGATTGAAGTAAGGAACTTTCTTGTTAGAGTCCATTACTTTTGCTTTTTTGTTAAGTAATTTGTTTGAAGACAAAAATTATATAAATCATTTCAAATAGCATTAAGGCAAAGGCGACAATTAAGAAAATTGCAAAATAAAAATTCAATAGATTATTCATAATGCATTTATTCCTAGTAGATTTTAAAATTCAAAAAATTGCAAAAATGCAATATTTTGATTTTTAAATTTATTGTTAATGTCATTGCATTTGATTGGTGAGAGAAATATAATATTTAAAAAATATAATATTTGAATATGTTAATTAAACAAAAATAGAAGTAATGGACTCACTTTTATATAATACACTTTAGTGGATGAATATTATAAATAGCAATCTCAATCTTCAAGGTTGTGTTAAGCATATATCCCTAGATAGGAGTGGGGAACCATCTTATTGGAGTCCATTACTTTTGCTCTTCTTAAGTAATTTGTTTGAAGACAAGAATTCTACAAATCATTTCAAATAGCATTGAGGCAAAGGCAACAATTAAGAAAATTGAAAAATTAAAATTCAATAGATTATTTACAATGCATTTATTCCTAGCAAATTTTAAAATTCTAAAAATTTCAAACATGCAATATTTTCATTTGTAAGTTTATTGTTATTGTCGTTGCATTTGATTGGTGAGACAAATATAATATTTGAAAAATATAATATTTGAATATGTTAATTAAACAAAAATAGAAGTAATGCACTCAATTTTATAAAATACACTTTAGTAAATGAATAATATAAATAACAATCCCAAGTTTCAATGTTGTGTTAAGCATATATCCCTAAATGGCAGTAGGGAACCTTCTTATTAGAGTCAATTACTTTAACTCTTTCTTAAGTAATTTGATTGAAAACAAGAATTATATAAATTATTTCAAATTGCAATGGGGCAAAGGTGACAATTAAGAAAATTGCATAATTTAAATTTAAATGATTATTGACAATGCATTTATCCCTAAAAAACAATAAAATTCTAAAATTCCAAAAATGCAATATTTTGGTTTTTTCCTTTATTATTAAAGCTATGAAATTCAACTCGTGTGAAAAATATAACATTTGAATATATTAATTGATTAAAGATATAGGTAATGCAATCAATTGTATAAAATACACTTTAATAGATGAATATTATAAATAGTATTCCCAAGTTTCAATGTTGTGTTAAGTATATATCTCTAGATGAGAGTTGGCAACCTTCTTATTAGAGTCTTGCTTTTGATTTTTGTTAAGTAAATTGTTTAAAGACAAGAATTATACAAATCATTTCAAATTGCATTAACGTAATATAGACAATTAAGAAAATTGCAAAATTTAAATTTAACAGATTATTGAGAATGCATTTATCCCTGGCAGATTTTAAAATTCTAAAACTTGTAAAAATGCAATATTTTGATTTTTAAATTTATTGTTAATGTCGTTGCATTTGATTGCTCAAAGAAATATAATATTTGAAAAATATAATATTTGAGCATGTTAATTGAACAAAAATACATGTCATGGACTTGACTTTATAAATTACACTTTAATGGATGAATATTATAAATAGCAATCCCGAGCTTCAATGTTGTGTTAAGCATATATCCTTAGATGGAGTAGAGAACCTTCTTATTAAAGTCTATTGCTTACGCTTTTTCTAAAGTAATTTTGTTGAAGACAAGAATTATACAAATCATTTCAAATTGCATTGAGGCAAAGGCGAGAATTAAGAAAATTGCAAAATTTCAATTCATTTGATTATCAATAATGCATTTATCCTTAGAAAACCATAAAATTCTAAAATTCCAAAAATGCAATGTTTTGGTTTCTTGCTTTACTATTAAAGTTGTGAAATTTCACTAGTGTGAAAAATATAACATTTGAATATGTTAATTGATTAAAGATAGAGGTAATGGAATCAATAGTATAAAATACACTTTAGTGGATGAATATTATAAATAGCAATCCCGAACTCTAACGTTGTGTTAGGCATATATCCTTAGATGGGAATAGGGAACCTTCTTATTAGAGTCTATTACCTTTGCTTTTTCTTACGTAATTAGTTTAAAGACAAGAATTATACAAATCATTTCAAATTGCATTAAGGTAATAGAGACAATTATGAAAATTGCAAAATTTAAATTCAACAGATTATTGACAATGCATTTATCCCTAGCTGATTTTAAAATTCTAAAAATTAAAAAAATGCAATATTTTGATTTTTAAATTTATCATTAATTTCATTGCTTTTGATTGGTGAGAGAAAAATAATATTTGAAAAATATAATATTTTAATATATTAATTGAAAAAAAATACATCTAATGGACTCAATTTTATAAAATACATTTTAGTGGATGAATATAATAAATAGCAATCTCAAACTTCAATGTTGTGTTAAGCATATATCCCTAGATGGGAGTGGCGAACCTTCTTATTAGAGTCCATTACTTTTACTTTTTCTTAAGTAATTTGTTTGAGGACAAGAATTATATAAATCATTTCAAATTGCATTGAGGCAAAGGCGACAATTAAGAAAATTGCAAAATTTAAATTCAACTGATTATTGACAATGCATTTATCTCTTGAAAACCATAAAATTCTAAACTTCCCAAAATGCAATATTTTGGTTTTTTTCTTTATTATTAAAGCCATGGAATTAGACTAGTGTGAAAAGCATAACATTTGAATACGTTAATCGATTAAAGATACAGGTAATGGAATCAATTATATAAAATACACTTTACTGGATGAATATTATAATTAGCAATCCCAAGTTTCAATGTTGTATTAACCATATATACTTAGATGAGAGTGGGGAACTTTCTTATTAGAGTCTATTAGTTTTGCTCTTTTGTTAAGTAATTTGTTTGATAACAAGAATTATATAAATCATTTCAAATAGCATTGAGGCAAAGGCGACAATTAAGAAAATTGAAAAATTAAAGTTTAATAAATTATTCACAATACATTTATTCCGAGCAGATTTTAAAATTCTATAAATAGTAAAAATGCAATATTTTGATTTTTAAATTTATTGTTAATGCCACTACATTTGATTAGAGAGAGAAATATAATATTTGAAAAATATAATATTTGAATATGTTAATTAAACAAAAATAAAAGTAATGGACTCAATTTTAAAAAATACACTTTAGTGGATGAATATTATAAATAACAATCCCAAGCTTCAAGGTTGTATTAAGCATATATCCTTATATGCGAGTGGGGAACCTTCTTATTGGAGTCCACTACTTTTGCTCTTTCTTTAGCAATTTGTTTAAAAACAAGAATTATACAAATCATTTCAAATAGCATTAAGGCAAAGGCAACAATTAAGAAAATTACAAAATTAAAATTCAATAGATTATTCATAATGCATTTATTCCTAAAAGATTTTAAAATTCTAAAAATAGCAAAAATTCAATATTTTGGCTTTTAAATTTATTGTTAATGTCGTTGCATTTGATTGGTGAGAGATATATAATATTTGAATTTGTTAATTAAATAAAAATAGAAGTAATGGTCTCAATTTTATAAAATACACTTTAGTGGATGAATATTATAAATAACAATCCTAAGCTTAAAGGTTGTATTAAGCATATATCCTTAGATACGAGTGGGAAACCTTCTTATTGGAGCCCACTACTTTTGCTCTTTCTTCAGTAATTTGTTTGAAGACAAAAATTATACAAATCATTTCAAATAGCATTAAGGCAAAGGCAACAATTTAGAAAATTGCAAAATTAAAATTCAATAGATTATTCATAATGTATTTATTCCTAGAAGATTTTAAAATTCTAAAAATTGCAAAAATGCAATATTTTGGTTTTTAAATTTATTGTTATTGTCGTTGCATTTGATTGGTGAGAGAAATATAATATTTGAAAAATATAATATTTGAATATGGTAATTAAACAAAAATAGAAATAATGGTCTCAATTTTATAAAATACACTTTAGTGGATGAATATTATAAATAAGAATCCCAAGTTTCAATGTTGTGTTAAACATATATCCTAATGTGGGATTAGGGAACCTTTTGATTAAAGTCCACTACTTTTACTCTTTCATAAGTAATTTGTTTGAAGTCAATAATTGTACAAATCAATTCAAATAGCATTGAGACAAAGGTGACAATTAAGAAAATTGCAAAATTAAAATTCAACAGATTATTCACAATGCATTTATTCCTAGTAGATTTTAAAATTCTAAAAATTGCAAAAATTCAATATTTTGATTTTTAAATTTATTTTTATTCTTAAGTTTCAATGTTATGTTAAGCATATATCCCTAAATGAGAGTAAGGAACCTTCTTATTAAAGTCTATTGCTTATGCTTTTTCTGAAGTAATTTGATTGAAGACAAGAATTATACAAATCATTTCAAATTGCATTGATTTAAATTTTGCAATTAAGAAATTGTAAAATTTAAATTCAATAGATTGTTGACAATACATTTATCCCTAGCAGATTTTAAAATTCTAAAAATTGCAAAAATGCAATATTTTGATTATTAAATTTATTATTAATGTCGTTGGATTTGATTGGTGAGAAAAATATAATATTTGAAAAATGTAATATTTGAATATGTTAATTGAACAAAAATAAAAGTAATAGACTCAATTTTATAAAATACTCTTTAGTAGATGAATATTATACATAGCAATCCTAAACTTCAATGTTGTGTTAAGCATATATTACTAGATAGGAGTAGGGAACCATTTTCTTAGAATCTATTGCCTTTGCTTTTTCATAAGTAATTTGATTGAAGACAAGATCATACAAATCATTTCAAATTGCATTGAGGCAGAGGCAACAATTAAGAAAATTGCAAAATTTAAATTCAACTGAATACTAACAATGCATTTATCCTTGGAAAACCATAAAATTCTAAAATTCCAAAAATACAATGTTTTGGTTTTTTTCCTTCTTTTTAAATGAAATTTGACTAGTGTGAAAAATATAACATTTGAATATGTTAATTAATTAAAGATAAAGGTTATGGAATCAATTGTATAAAATGCATTTTAGTGGATGAATATTATAAATAGCAATCCCAAGTTTTAAGGTTGTGTTAGGCATATATCCTATATGGGAGTGGGGAACTGTTTTATTAAAGTCTATTGCTTTTGTTTTTCCTTATGTAATTTGTTTGAACTCAAAAATTATACAAATCATTTCATATTGCATTAAGGTAATGGAGACAATTAAGAAAATTGCAAAATTGAAATTCAACAGATTATTAACCATGCATTTATCCCTAACGGATTTTAAAATTCTAAGAATTGAACAAATGCAATATTTTGATTTTTAAATTTACTGTTAATTTTGTTGCTTTTGATTGGTGAGAGAAATATAATATTTGAATATGTTAGTTGAACAAAAATACATGTAATGGGCTCAATTTTGTAAAATACACTTTAGTGGACGAATATTATAAATAGCAATCGGAAATTTCAATGTTGTGTTAAGTATATATCCCTAAATGGGAGTGAGGAACCTTCTTATTAGAGTTCATTACTTTTACCTTTTCTTAAGTAATTTGTTTAAATGCAAGAATTATATAAACCATTTCAAATTGTATTAAAGCAAAGGCAACAATTAAGAAAATTGCAAAGTTTAAATTTAATTGATTATTAACAATACATTTATCCCTATAACACTATAAAATTCTAAACTTCCAAAAATGCAAAGTTTTGGTTTCTTGCTTTATTATTAAAGCCATGGAATTCAACTGGTGTGAAAAATATAATATTTGAATATGTTAATTGATTAAAAATACAGGTAATGCAATCAATTGTATAAAATACACTTTACTAGAAGAATATTATAAATAATAATTTCAAGTTTCAATGTTGTGTTAAGTATATATCCTTAGATAGGAATGGGGAACCTTATTGTTAGAGTCTATTGTTTTTGTTTTTTCTTAAGTAATTTGTTTGAAGATAATAATTATACAAATCATTTCAAATTGCATTGAGGTAATGGAGACAATTAAGAAAACTGCAAAATTAAAATTGAATAGATTATTCACAATACATTTATTCCTAATAGATTTTAAAATTCTAAAAATTGCCAAAAAAAATATTTTGATTTTTAAATTTATTGTTAATATCGTTGCATTTGATTGTAGAGATAAATATAATATTTGAAAAATATAGTATTTGAATATGTTAATTAAACAAAAACAGAGGTAATGGACTCAATTTTATAAAATACACATTAGTAGATGAATATTATAAATAAAAATCCCAAGCATCAAGGTTGTGTTAAGTATATATCCATAGAAGAGATTGAGGAACATTCTTATTAGAATCCACTTCTTTTGCTCTTTCTTAAGTAATTTGTTTGAAGACAAGCATTATACAAATCATTTCAAATTGCATTGAGGTAATGGAGACAATTAAGAAAATTGCAAAATTAAAATTGAACATATTATTCACAATACATTTACTCCTATCAAATTCTAAAATTCTAAAAATTGCAAAAATGAAATATTTTGATTTTTAAATTTATTGTTAATATCGTTGCATTTAAATGCTAAGAGAAATATAATATTTGAATATGTTAGTTAAACAAAAATAGAAGTAATGGACTCAATTTTATAAAATACACTTTAGAGGATGAATATTATAAATAACAATTTGAAATTTTAATGTTGTATTAAGCATATATCCCTATATGGGAGTGGGGAACCTTCTTATTAGAGTCCACTACTTTTGCTCTTTCTTGAGTAATTTGTTTGAAACAAAGAATTATATAAATCATTTCTAATTGCATTAAGGAAAAGGCAACAATTAAGAAAATTGCAAAATTTAAATTTAATGGATTATTAACAATGGATTTATCCCTAGAACACTATAAAATTCTAAACTTCCAAAAATGCAATGTTTTGGTCTTTTGCCTTATTATTAAAGCCATGGAATTTGACTGGTATGAAAAACATAACATTTGAATTTGTTAATTTATTAAAGATATAGGTAATGGAATCAATTGTATGAAATACACTTTATTCAATGAATATTATAAATAATAATCCCAAGTTTCAATGGTTTGTTAAGCATATATCCTTAATTGGGAGTAGGGAACTTTCTTGTTAGAGTCTGTTAGTTTTGCTTTTTTGTTAAGTAATTTGTTCGAAGACAAGAATTATATAAATCATTTCAAATAGTATTGAGGCAAAGGCAATAATTAAGAAAATTGAAAAATTAAAATTCAATAAATTATTCACAAAATACTTATTCCTAACAGATTTTAAAATTCTAAAATTGCAAAAATGAAATATTTTGATTTTTAAATTTATTGTTAATGTCAATGTATTTGATTGGTGAGAGAAATATAATATTTGAAAAAATATAATATTTGAATATGTTAATTAAACAAAAATAGAAGTAATGGACTCAATTTTATAAAATACACTTTAGTGGATGAATATTATAAATTGCTATCCCAAGTTTCAATATTGTATTAAGCATATATCCCTAAATGGGAGTGGGGAACCTTTTTATTAGAGTCTACTACTTTTGCTCTTTCTTCAGTAATTTGCTTGAAGACAAAAATTATATAAATCATTTCTAATTGCATTGAAGCAAAGGATATAATTAAGAAAATTTCAAAATTTAAATTTAACTAATTATTGACAATGCATTTATCCCTAGAACACTATAAAATTTTACACTTTACTAGATAAATATTATAAATAACAATCCTAAATTTCAATATTGTATTAAGCATATATCCTTAGCTGAGAGTATGAAACTTTCTTGTTAGAATCCATTACTTTTGCTTTTTTTATTAAATAATTTATTCGAAGATAAGAATTATATAAATCATTTCAAATAACATTGAGGCAAAGGCAACAATTAAGAAAATTGTAAAATTAAAATTAAATAGATAATTCAAAAAATATTTATTCCTAGTAGATTTTAAATTTTTAAAAATTACAAAAATGCAATATTTTGATTTTTAAATTTATTGTATAAAATACACTTTAGTAGATGAATATTATAAATAGCAATTCCAAGTTTCAAGGTTGTGTTAAGAATATATCCCTAAATAGGAGTAGGGAACCTTTTTATTAGAGTCCACCAAGTTTCAAGGTTGAGTTAAACATATATCCCTAAATAGGAGTGTGGAACCTTTTTATTAGAGTCCACTACTTTTGCTCTTTCTTAAGCAATTTGTTTAAAGACAAGAATTATATAAATCATTTCTAATTGCATTAGGGCAAAGGCTATAATTAAGAAAATTGAAAAATTTAAATTTAACTAATTATTGCAATGCATTTATCCCTAGAACACTTAAAATTCTAAACTTCCAAAAATGCAATGTTTTGGTTTTTCGCTTTATTATTAAAGCCATGGAATTTGACTGGTGTGAAAAACATACCATTTGAAGCTATTACTTTATTGAAGATACAAGTAATGGAATCAATTGTATAAAATACACTTTACTAGATGAATATTATAAATAGCAATCCTAAGTTGCAATTTGTGTTAAGCATATATCCTTAACTGGGAGTAGCGAACTTTCTTGTTAGAGTCCATTACTTTTGCTTTTTTGTTAAGTAATTTGTTTGAAGACAAGAATTATATAAATTATTTCAAATAGCATTAAGGAAAAGGCAACAATTAAGAAAATTGCAAAATTAAAATTCAATAGATTATTCACAACGCATTTATTCCTAGTAGATTTGAAAATTCTAAAAATTGCAAAAATGCAATATTTTGATTTTTAAATTTATTATTAATGTCGTTGCATTTGATTGGTGAGAGAAATATAATATTTGAAAAATATAATATTTGAATATGTTAACTAAACAAAAATAGAAATAATAGACTCAATTTTATAAAATACACTTTAGTAAATGAAAATTATAAATAGCAATTCCAAGTTTCAAGGTTGTGTTAAGCATATATCCTTAGATAGGAGTGGGGAACCTTCTTATTAGAGTCCACTACTTTTGCTCTTTCTTAAGTAATTTCCTTGAAGACAAGAATTATAGAAATCATTTCAAATTGCATTAAGGCAAATGTGACATTTAAGAAAATTGCAAAATTTAAATTCAATTGGTTATTGACAATGCATTTATCCTTAGAAAACCATAAAATTCTAAAATTCCAAAAATGCAATGTTTTGGTTTTTTGCTTTATTCATAAAGCCATGAAATTCGACTGATGTGAAAAACATAACATTTGAATATGTTAATTGATTAAAGATACACGTAATGAATCAATTGTATAAAATACACTTTACTGATGAATATTATAAATAGCAATTCTAAATTTCAATATTGTGTTAAGCATATATCTCTATATGGGAGTAGGGAACTTTCTTATTAGAGTCTATTGTTTTTGCTTTTTCGTAAGTAATTTGTTTGAAGACAAGGATTATACAAATAATTTCAAATTGCATTGAGGTAATGGAGACAATTAAGATAATTGAAAAATTAAAATTGAACAGATTATTCACAAAAGATTTATTCCTAACAAATTTTAAATTTTTAAAAATTGCAAAAATGTAATATTTTGATTTTTAACTTTATTGTTAATATCGCTACATTTGATTATTGAGAAAAATATAATATTTGAAAAAAATAATATTTGAATATGTTAATTAAACAAAAATAGAAGTAATGGACTTAATTTTATAAAATACACTTTAGTGGATGAATATTATAAATAGTAATCCCAAACTTCAACGTTGTGTTAGGCATAT
Organism: Bruguiera hainesii; assembly: GCA_023213295.1. NCBI lineage: Eukaryota > Viridiplantae > Streptophyta > Magnoliopsida > Malpighiales > Rhizophoraceae > Bruguiera > Bruguiera hainesii. Next base: position 15,400 of record JAHOYR010003964.1, read on the forward strand.
ATTCCTAGATGGGAGTGGGGAATCTTTGTATTAGAGGCTATTGCTTTTGCTTTTTCTTATTTAATTTGTTGAAAGACAACAATTATACAAATCATTTCAAATTGCATTCAGGTAATGGAGACAATTCAGAAAATTGCAAAATGTAAATTCAACAGATTATTGACAATGCATTTATCCCTAACAGATTTTAAAATTCTAAAATTGCAAAAATGCATTAATTTGATTTTTAAATTTATTCTTAATTTCGTTGCTTTTGATTGGTAAAAGAAATATAATATTTGAATATGTTAATTGAACAAAAATACATGTAATGGACTCAATTTTATAAAATACACTTTAGTAGATGAATATTATAAATAGTAATACCAAACTTCAATGTTGTGTTAAGTATATATCCCTAGATGTGAGTAGAGAACCTTCTTATTAAAGTCCACTACTTTTACTTTTTCTTAAGTAATTTGTTTGAACACAAGAATTATACAAATTATTTCAAATTGCATTAAGGCAAAGGCAATAATTAAGAAAATTTTAAAATTTACATTTGACTGATTATTGACAATGCATTTATCCCTAGAAAACCTAAAGTACTAAAATTCCAAAAATGCAATGTTTTGGTTGTTTGCTTTATTATTAAAGTCATGGAATTTGACTAATGTGAAAAACATAACATTTAAATATGTTAATTGATTAAAGATACAGGTATTGGAATCAATTTTATAAAATACACTTTAGTGGATGAATATTATAAATAACAATCTCAAGTTTCAATATTGTATTAGGCATATATCCCTAGATAGGAGTGAGGAACTTGCTTATTAGAGTATATTGATTTTCCTTTTTCTTATGTAATTTGTTTGCAAATAGGAATTATTAAAATCATTTCAAAATACATTAAGGTAATGGGGACAATTAAGAAAATTTCAAAATTAAAATTCAATAGATTACTCACAAAGTATTTATTCCCAGCAGATTTTAAAATTTTAAAAATTGCAAAAATACAATATTTTGATTTTTAAAATTGTTAATGTCGTTACATTTGATAAATGAGATAAATATAATATTTGAATATGTTAATTAAACAAAAATAGATGTAATGGACTTAATTTTATAAAATACACTTTAGTAGATGAATATTATAAATAGCAATCTCAAACTTTAAGGTTTTGTTAAGCATATATCCCTAGATGGAAGTGAGGAACCTTCTTATTAAAGTCCACTACTTTTGCTCTTTCTTAAGTAATTTGCTTAAAGACAAAAATTATATAAATCATTTCAAATTGCATTGAGGCAATGGTGACAATTAAAAAAATTGAAAGATTTAAATTCAACTGATTATTGACAATGCATTTATCCCTAGAAAACCATAAAATTCTAAAATTCCAAAAATGCAATGTTTTGGTTTTTTGCTTTATTCATAAAGCCATGGAATTTGACTGGTGTGAAAAACATAACATTTGAATATGTTAATTGATTAAAGATACATGTAATGGAATCAATTGTATAAAATACACTTTAATGATGAATATTATAAATAACAATTCCAAACTTCAATGTTCTGTTAAGCATATATTCCTAGATAGGAGTGGGGAACCTTCTTATTAGAGTCTATTGTTTTTTCTTTTTCATAAGTAATTTGTTTGAATACAAGAATTATACAAATCATTTCAAATTGCATTGAGGTAATGGAGACAATTAAGATAATTGCAAAATTACAATTGAACAGATTATTCACAAAAGATTTATTCCTAACAAATTTTAAATTTCTAAAACTTGCAAAAATACAATATTTTGATTTTTAACTTTATTGATAAAATCGCTACATTTGATTATTGAGAAATATATAATATTTGAATATGTTAATTAAACAAAAATAGAAGTAATGGACTTAATTTTATAAAATACACTTTAATGGATGAATATTATAAATAGCAATCCTAAGTTTCAACGTTGTGTTAGGCATATATCCTTAGATGGGAGTGGGGAATCTTCTCATTAGTGTTTATTGCTTTTGCTTTTTCTTATTTAATTTGTTGGCAGACAACAATTATACAAATCATTTCAAATTGCATTCAGGTAATGGAGACAATTAAAAAAATAGCAAAATGTAAATTCAATAGATTTTTGACAATGCATTTATCCCTAGTAGATTTTAAAATTCTAAAAATTGCAAAAATGCATTAATTTGACTTTTAAATTTATTGTTAATTTCGTTGCTTTTGAATGGTAATAGAAATATAATATTTGAAAATTTTAATATTTGAATATGTTAATTGAACAAGAATACATATAATGGACTCAATTTTATAAAATACACTTTAGTGAATGAATATTATAAATAGCAATCCCAAACTTCAATGTTGTGTTAAGTATATATCCATAGATGGGAGTGGAGAACCTTCTTATTAAAGTCCACTACTTTTACTTTTTCTTAAATAATTTGTTTGAACACAAGAATTATACAAATCATTTAAAATTGCATTGAAGCAAAGCTGATAATTAAGAAAATTGCAAAATTTACATTCAACTGATTATTGACAATGCATTTATCCCTAGAAAACGATAAAATTCTAAAATTTAAAAAATGCAATGTTTTCATTTTTTGCTTCATTATTCAAGCCATGGAATTCGACTAGTGTGAAAAATACAACATTTGAATATGTTATTTGATTAAAGATACAAGTAATGTAATCAATTGTATAAAATACACTTTAGTGGATGAATATTGTAAATAGCAATCTCAAACTTCAATGTTGTGTTAGACATATATCCCTATATGGGAGTGGGGAACCTTCTTATTAAGGTCCATTACTTTTGCTTCTTCTTAAGTAATTTATTTGAAGACAAGAATTATATAAATCATTTCAAATTGCATTGAGACAAAGGTGACATTTAAGAAAATTGTAAAATTTAAATTCATTTGATTATTGACAATGCATTTATCCCTAAAAAACCTAAAATACTAAAATTCCAAAAATGCAATGTTTTGGTTTTTTGCTTTATTATTAAAGTAATGGAATTTGACTAGTGTGAAAAATATAACTTTTGAATATTTTAATTGATTAAAGATAAAGGTAATGGAATCAATTTTATAAAATACACTTTAATATTATAAGTAGCAATCCTAAGTTTCAATGTTATAGTAAGCAAATATCCCTATATGGGAGTAGGAAACCTTCTTATTAGAGTCCACTACTTTTACTCTTTCTTAAGTAATTTGTTTGAAGACAATAATTATATAAATTATTCCAAAATGCATTAACACAAAGGCGACAACTATGAAAATTGTAAAATTTAAATTCAACTAATTATCAGTAATGCATTTGTCCGTGGAAAACCATAAAATTCTAAAATTCCAAAAATGCAATGTTTTGGTTTTTTACTTCATTATTAAAGTCATGGAATTCGATTGGTGTGAAAAATATAATATTTGAATATGTTAATTCATTAAAGATATAGGTAATGCAATGAATTGCATAAAATACACTTTACTAGATGGATATTATAAATAGTAATCCTAAGTTTCAATGTCGTGTTAAGCATATATCCTTAGATGAGAGTGGGCAACCTTCTTATTAGAGTTTATTGCTTTTTCTTTTTTTAAGTAATTTGTTTGAAGGCAAGAATTATAAAAATCTTTTCAAATTGCATTGGAGTAATGGAGATAATTAAGAAAATTGGAAATTTTGAATTCAACACATTATTGAAAATGCATTTATCCCTAACAAATTTTAAAATTCTAAAAATTACAAAAAATTTTAAATTTATTATTAATGTCGTTTCATTTGATTGGATAGAGAAATATAATATTTGAAAAATATAATAATTTAACATATTAATTGAACAAAAATACATGTAATGGACTCAATTTTATAAAATACA
>JAHOYR010003999.1:0-14483 GCA_023213295.1 Bruguiera hainesii
TAAATTGTCTCGTTTGCCTCAACGCAATTTGAAATGATTTATGTTATCTTCAGGCAAATTACATAAGAAAAAGTAAAAGCAATGGACTGTAATAAAAAGGTTTTGCACTCCCAACTTCCATCTAGGGATATATGTGTAACACAACATTAAATCTTGAGTTTGCAAGTTATAATATTCATCCACTAAAATGTATTTTATACAATTGGGTCCATTATGTGTATTTTTGTTCAATTAACATATTCAAATATTATATTTTACACAAATTATATTTTTCTCACCAATCAAATCAAACGACATTAATAATAAATTTAAAAATCAAAATATTACATTTTTGCAATTTTTGGAAATTTACAATCTGTTAGTGATAAATGAATTGTCAATACTCTGTTAAATTTAAATTTTGCAATTTTTTGAATTGTCTCCTTTGCTTTAATGCAATTTGAAATGATTTATATAATCTTTTGGCAAATTACTTAAGAAAAAGCCAAAGCAATGAATTGTAATCGAAAGGTTCTGCACACCCATCTAGGGATATAAGCTTAACACAACATTGAAACTTGGAATTGCTATTTGTAATATTCGTCCATTAAAGTATATTTCATGCAATTAAGTCCATTACTTGTATTTTTGTTCAATTAACTTATTCAAATATTGTATTTTTCTCACCAATCAAATCTAACGACATTAACATTAAATTTAAAAATCAAAATATTGCATTTTTGCACTTTCTAGAATTTTAAAATCTGCTAAGGATAAATGAATTATCAATTCTTTGTTGAATTTAAATTTTGTTATTTTCAGAATTGTCTCATTTGCCTCAATACAATTTGAGATGATTTATATAATTTTCAGGCAAATAACTTAAGAGAAAGCAAAAGCAATCGACTGTAATAAGAAGACTCTACACTCCTATCTAGGGATTTATGCTTCACGCAACATTGAAACTTAGGACTGCTATTTATGATATTCATCCACTAAATTGTATTTTATGCAATTAAGTCCATTACTTGTATTTTTGTTCAATTAAGATATTCAAATATTGTATTTTTCTCACCAATCAAATCAAAGGACATTAAGAATAAATTTAAAAATCAAAATATTGCATTTTTGCAATTTTTAGAATTTTAAAATTTATTAGGGATAAATGAATTGTCAATACTCTGTTGAATTTAAATTTTGCAATTTTCTTAATTGTGTCCTTTGCCTCAACGCAATTTGAAATGATTTATATAATTTTTAGGCAAATTACTTAAGAAAAAGCAAAAGCAATAAACTATAATAAGAAGATTATGAACTCCCATCTAAAGATATATGCTTAACATAACATTGAAACTTGGGATTGCTATTTATAATATTTATCCACTAAAGTGTATTTTATGCAATGATATTTTATGCAATGAAGTCTATTACTTCTATTTTTGTTTAATTAACATATTCAAATATTATATTTCTTTCACCAATCAAATCAAACGACATTAACAATAAATTTAAAAATCAAAATAGTACATTTTAGCAATTTTTAGAATTTTAAAATTTGCTAGGGATAAATGAATTGTCAATACTTTGTTGAATTTAAATTTTACAATTTTCTGAATTGTCTCCTTTGTCTCAACGCAATTTTAAATGATTTATATAATCTTCAGGCAAATTACTTAAGAAAAAGCAAAAGCAATCAATTGTAATAAGCAGGTTCTGCACCCCCGTCTAAGGATATATGCTTTCAAACTTGGGATTGCTATTTATAATATTCAACAACTAAAGTGTATTTTATGCAATTGAGTCCATTACTTGTATTTTTGTTCGATTAAGATATTCAAATATTGTATTTTTCTCACCAATCAAATCAAACGATTTTAACAATAAATTTAAAAATCAAAATATTGCATTTTTGCAATTTTTAGAATTTTAAAATTTGTTAGGGATAAATGAATTGTCAATACTCTGTTGAATTTAAATTTTGCAATTTTCTTAATTGTCTCCATTACCTCAATGCAATTTGAAATGATTTATAGAATTTTTGTCTTCAGAAAAATTACATAAGAAAAAGGAAGAGCAATGAACTCTAATAAGGTGGTTCCCCACTCCTCTCTAGGGATATATGGTTCACACAATCTTGAAACTTGAGATTGTTGTTTATAATATTCATCCATTAAAGTGTCTTTTATGCAATTGAGTCCATTACCTATATTTTTGCTCAATTAACAAATTCAAATATTATATTTTTCACATATTATATTTTTCTCACCAATGAAATCAAACGATATTAACAGTAAATTTAAAAATGAAAATATTTAAATTTTACAATTTTTAGAATTTTAAAATCTATTAGGGATAAATGAATTGTTAATACTCTGTTGAATTTAAATTTTTCAATTTTCTAAATTGTCTCCTTTGCTTCAAGGCAATTTGAAATAATTTATATAATCTTCAGGCAAATTACTTAAGAAAAAACAAGAGCAATGAATTGTAATAAGAAGGTTCTACACTCTCATCTAAGGGTATATGCTTAACACAACATTGAAACTTGGGATTTCTATTTATAATATTTATCCACTAAAGTGTTTTTTATACAATTGAGTCCATTATTTGTAATTTTGTTCAATTAAGATATTCAAATATTGTATTTTTCTCACTAATCAAATCAAACGACATTAACAATAAATTTAAAAATCAAAATATTACATTTTTGCAATTTCTAGAAATTTAAAATTTGCTAGGGTTAAATGAATTGTCAATACTCTCTTGAATTTAAAATTTGCAATTTTCCTAATTGTCTCCTTTGTCTCAATGCAATTTGAAATGATTTATAAAATTCTTATCTTCAGACAAATTACATAAGAAAAAAGAACAGCAATAGACTCTAATAAGGTGGTTCCCCACTCCTATCTAGGGATATATGGTTCACGCAACCTTGAAACTTGAGATTGTTATTTATAATATTCATCCATTAAAGTGTCTTTTATGCAATTGAGTCCATTACCTGTATTTTTGCTCAATTAACAAATTCAAATATTATATTTTTCACATATTATATTTTTTTCACCAATTAAATCAAACAATATTAACAATAAATTTAAAAATGAAAATATTTAAATTTTGCAATTTTTAGAATTTTAAAATCTATTAGGGATAAATAAATTGTTAATACTCTGTTGAATTTAAATTTTGCAATTTTCTAAATTGTCTCCTTTGCTTTAAGGCAATTTGAAATAATTTATATAATCTTCAGGCAAATTACTTAAGAAAAAACAAGAGCAATGAATTGTAATAAGAAGGTTCTATACTCCCATCTAGGGATATATGCTTAACACAACATTGAAACTTGGGATTTCTGTTTATAATATTTATCCACTAAAGTGTTTTTTATACAATTGTGTCCATTATTTGTAATTTTGTTCAATTAAGATATTCAAATTTTGTATTTTTCTCACTAATCAAATCAAACGACATTAACAATAAATTTAAAAATCAAGATATTGCATTTTTTCAATTTCTAGAATTTTAAAATCTGCTAGGGTTAAATGAATTGTCAATACTCTCTTGAATTTAAAATTTGCAATTTTTTTAATTGTCTCCTTTGTCTCAATGCAATTTGAAATGATTTATAGAATTCTTGTCTTCAGACAACTTACTTAAGAAAAAGGAAAAGCAATGGACTCTAATAAGGTGGTTCCCCATTCCTATCTAGGGTTTCAGCTTCAGACAACCTTGAAACTTGAGATTGCTATTTATAATATTCATCCACTAAAGTGTCTTTTATCGAATTGAGTCCATTACTTATATGTTTGTTCAATTAAAATATTCAAATATTGTATTTTTCTCACTAATCAAATCAAACGACATTAATAATAAATTTAAAAATCAAAATATTGCATTTTTGCAATTTCTAGAATTTTAAAATCTGTTAGGGATAAATAAATTGTCAATTCTCTATTCAATTTATATTTTGCTATTTTCTGAATTGTCTACTTTGCCTCAACGCAATTTGAAATGATTTATATAATCATTAGGCAAATTACTTATGAAAAAACAAAAGCAATCGACTATAATAAGAAGGTTTTTCACTCCCATCTAGGGATATATGCTTAACACAACATTGAATCTTGGGACTGCTATTTATGATATTCATCCACTAAAGTGCATTTTATGCAATTAAGTCCATTACTTATATTTTGGGTCAATTAAGATATTCGAATATTGTATTTTTCTCACCAATCAAATCAAATGACATTAACAACAAATTTAAAAATCAAAATACTGCATTTTTGCAATTTTTAGAATTTTAAAATTTGCTAGGGATAAATGAATTGTCAATACCCTTTTGAATTTAAATTTTGCAATTTTCTTAATTGTCTTCATTGCCTCAATGCAATTGGAAATGATTTATAGAATTATTGTCTTAAGACAAATTACTTAAGAAAAAAGAAAAGTAATGGACTCTAATAAGGTGGTTCCCCACTCTTATCTAGGGATATATGCTTCACGCAACCTTGAAACTTGAGATTTCTATTTATAATATTCATCCACTAAAGTGTCTTTTATGTAATTAAGTTTATTACTTCTATTTTTGTTCAATTAACATATTCAAATATTATATTTTTCACATATTATGTTTTTCTCACTAATTAAATCAAACGACATTAATAATAAATTGTATTTATTGCAATTGAGATTTCTCATCTAGAGATATATGCTTAACACAACATTGAAACTTGGATTTGCTATTTATAGTATTCGTCGACTAAATTGTATTTTATGCAATTGAGTCCATTACTTGTATTTCTGTTCAATTAACATATTCAAATATTATATTTTTCACATATTATATTTTCCTTTGCAATTAAATTGAATGACATTAACAATAAATTTAACAATCAAAATATTTCAATATTTCAATTTTTCGAATTTTAAAATCTACTAGGGATAAATGAATTGTTAATACTGTATTGAATTTAAATTTTGCAATTTTCTAAATTGTCTACTTTGCCTCAAAGCAATTTGAAATGATTTATATAATCTTCAAGCAAATTACTTAAGAAAAAGCAAAAGCAATGGATTGTAATAAGAAGGTTCTGTAATCCCATTTAGGGTTATATCCATAACACAACATTGAAACATGAGATTGCTATTTATAATATTCATCTACTAAAGTGTATTTTATGCAATTGAGTCAATTACTTGTATTTTTGTTCAATTAAGATATTCAAATATTGTATTTTTTCACCAATCAAATCAAATGACATTAACAATAAATTTAAAAATCAAAATATTGCATTTTTGCAATTTCTAGAATTTTAAAATCTGCTAGGGATAAATGAATTGTCAATTCTCTATCGAATTAAAATTTTGCTATTTTCTGAATTGTCTCTTTTGCCTCAACGCAATTTGAAATGACTTATATAATATTCAAGCAAGTTACTTAAGAAAAAACAAAAGCAATGGATTGTAATAAAAAGGTTCTACACTCCCATCTAAGGATATGTGCTTAACACAATATTGAAACTTGGGATTGCTATTTATAATATTCATCCACTAAAGTATATTTTATGCAATTGAGTCCATTACTTGTAATTTTGTTCAATTAAGATATTCAAATAGTGTATTTTTCTCACCAATCAAATCAAAGGATATTAACAATAAATTTAAAAATCAAAATATTGCATTTTTGGATTTTTTAGAATTTTTAAATCTACTATGGATAAATGAATTGTCAATAATTTGTTGAATTTAAATTTTGCAATTTTCTTAATTGTCTTTTTTACCTCGATGCAATTTGAAATGATTTATAGAATTCTTGTCTTCAGACAAATTACTTAAGAAAAAGCAAAAGCAATGGACTATAATAAAAATGTTCTGCACTCTCATATAGGGATATATGTTTAACACAACATTAAAACTGGAGTTTACTATTTATAATATTCATCCACAAAAATGTATTTTATGCAATTGAGTCCATTACTTGCATTTTTGTTCAATTAACATATTCAAATTTTATATTTTTCACATATTATATTTTTTTCAGCAATTAAATCAAACGACATTAACAATAAATTTAAAAATCAAAATATTTCAATTTTTCAACTTTTAGAATTTTAAAATCTGCTAAGGATAAATGAATTGTCAATACTCTGTTGAATTTAAATTTTGCAATATTTTTAATTGTCTCCTTTGCCTCAATGCAATTTGAAATGATTTATATAATATTCAGGCAAATTACTTAAGAAAAAGCAAAAACAATGGACTGTAATAAGAAGGTTCTACACTCTCATCTAAGGATATCTACTTAACACAACATTGAAACTTGGGATTAATATTTATAATATTCATCCACTAAAGTTTATTTTATGCAATTGAGTCCATTACTTGTATTTTTGTTCAATTAAGATATTCAAATATTGTATTTTTCTTACCAATCAAATCAAACGACATTCAAAATAAATTTAAAAATCAAAATATTGCATTGTTGCAATTTTTAGAATTTTAAAATCTGCTAGGAATAAATGAATTGTCAATACTTTATTAAATTGAAATTTTGCTATTTTCTGAATTGTCTCCTTTGCCTCAACACAATTTGAAATAATTTATATAATCTTCGGGCAAGTTACTTATGAAAAAACAAAAGTAATGGACTGTAATAAGAAGGTTTTGTACTCTCATTTAAGGATATTGGCTTAACATAACATTGAAATTTGGGATTACTATTTATAATATTCATCCACTAAAATGTATTTTATGTAATTGAGTCCATTACTTGTCTTTTTGTTCAATTAAGAGATTCAAATATTGTATTTTTCTCACTGATCAAATCAAACGACATTCACAATAAATTTAAAAATCTAAATATTGCATTTTTGTAATTTTTCGAATTTTCAAATCTGCTAGGGGTAAATGAATTGTCAATACTTTATTGAATTGAAATTTTGCTATTTTCTAAATTGTCTCCTTTGCCTCAACACAATTTGAAATGATTTATATAATTTTCATGCAAATTACTTAAGAAAAAGTTAAAGCAATGGACTGTAATAAAAAGGTTCTGCACTCACATCTAGAGATATATGCTTAAGACAACATTGAAACTTGGAATTATTACTTATAATATTCATCCACTAAAGTGTATTTAATGCAATTGAGTCCATTACATGTATTTTTGTTCAATTTACATATTCAAATATTGTATTTTTCTCACCAATCAAATCAAACGACATTAACAATAAATTTAAAACTCAAAATATTTCAATTTTGCAATTTTTAAAATCTATTATGAATAAGTGAATTCTCAATGCTCTTTTGAATTTAAATTTTGAAACTTTCTAAATTATCTCATTTGCCTGAATGCAATTTGAAATGATTTATATAATCTTCAGGCAAGTTACTTAAGAAAAAACAAAAGCAATGAACTGTAATAAGAAGGTTCTAAACACCCATCTAAGGATATCTGCTTAACATAACATTGAATCTTGTGATTGCTATTTATAAGATTCATCCACTAAAGTGTCCTTTATGCAATTAAGTCCATCACTTGTATTTTTGTTCAATTAAGATATTCAAATATTCTATTTTCTCACCAATCAAATCAAACGACATTTACAATAAATTTAAAAATCAAATATTGTATTTTTGCAATTTTTAGAATTTTAAAATCTACTAGGCATAAATGAATTGTCAATACTCTATTGAATTAAAATTTTGCTATTTTCTGAATTGTCTCCTTTGCCTCAACGCAATTTGAAATGATTTATATAATTTTTAGGCAAATTACTTAACAAAATGCAAAAGCAATGGACTGTAATAAGAAAGTTCTGCACTCTAATTTGGAGATATGTGCTTCACACAACATTCAAACTTGGGATTGATATGTATAATAATCATCCACTAAAGTGTATTTTATGCAATTAAGTCCATTACTTTTAATTTTGTTTAATTAAGATATTCAAATATTGTATTTTTCTCACTAATCAAATCAAACGACATTCACAATAAATTTAAAAATCAAAATATTGTATTTTTGCAATTTTTAGAATTTTAAAATTTACTAGGGATAAATGAATTGTCAATACTTAGTTGAATTTAAATTTTTCAATTTTCTTAATTGTCTCCTTTGCCTCAAAGCAATTTGAAATGATTTATAGAATTCTTGTCTTCAAACAAATTACTTAAGAAAAAGGAAAAGCAATGGACTCTAATAAGGTGCTTCCCCACTCCTATCTAGGGATATATGTTTCACACAACTTTGAAACTTGAGATTACTATTTATAATATTCATCCACTAAAGTGTCTTTTATGTAATTGAGTCCATTACTTGTATTTTTACTCAATTAACACATTCAAATAGTATATTTTTCGCATATTATATTTTTCTCACCAATTAAATCAAACGACATTAACAATAAATTTAAAAATGAAAATATTTCAATTTTGCAATTTTTAGAATTTTAAAATCTATTTGGGATAAATGAATAGTTAATACTCTGTCGAATTTAAATTTTGCAATTTTCTAAATTGTCTACTTTGCTTCAAAGCAATTCGAAATAATTTATATAATCTTTAGGCAAATTACTTAAGAAAAAACAAGAGCAATGGATTGTAATAAGAAGGTTCTACACTTCCATCTAGGGATATATGATTAACATAACATTGAAAGTTAGGATTGTTGTTTATAATATTTATCCACTAAAGTGTATTTTACGCAATTGAGTCCATTACTTGTATTTTTGTTCGATTAAGATATTCAAATATTGTATTTTTCTCACCAATCAAATCAAACAACATTAACAATAAATTTAAAATTCAAAATATTGCATTTTTTCAATTTATAGAATTTTAAAATCTGCTAGGAATAAATGAATTGACAATAATCTATTGAATTTAAATTTTGCAATTTTCTTAATTGTCTCCTTTGCCTCAATGCAATTTGAAATGATTTATAGAATTCTTGTCTTTAGACAAATTATTTAAAAAAAAGGAAAAGTAATGGACTCGAATAAGGTGGTTCCCCACTCCAATATAGGGATATAGGCTTCACATAACCTTGAAACTTAAGATTGCTATTTATAACACTCATCCACTAAAGTGTCTTTTATGCAATTGAGTCCATTACTTGTATTTTTGTTCAATTAAGATATTCAAATATTGTATTTTTCTCACTAATCAAATCAAATGACATTAACAAAAAATTTAAAAATCAAAATATTGCATTTTTGCAATTTCTAGAATTTTAAAATCTACTAAGGATAAATGAATTGTCAATACTCTATTGAATTGAAATTTGTCTATTTTCTAAATTGTCTCTTTTGCCTCAACGCAATTTGAAATGATTTATATTATCTTTAGGCAAATTACTTAACAAAATGCAAAAGCAATGAACTGTAATAAGAAAGTTTTGCACTCCGATCTGGAGATATGTACTTCACACAACATTCAAACTTGGGATTGCTATTTATAATAATTATCCATTAAAGTGTATTTAATGCGATTGAGTTCATTACTTGTAATTTTGCTCAATTAAGATATTCAAATATTGTCTTTTTCTCACCAATGAAATCAAACGACATTAATAATAAATTTAAAAATCAAAATATTGCATTTTTACAATTTCTAGAATTTTAGAATCTGCTAAGGATAAATAAATTGTCAATTCTCTATTGAATTTAAATTTTGCTATTTTCTAAATTGTCTCCTTTGCCTCAACACAATTTGAAATGATTTATATAATCTTCAAGCAAATTACTTAAGAAAATACAAAAGCAATGGATTCTAATAAAAAGGTTCTGCACTCCCATTTAGGGATATATACTTAACACAACATTGAAACTTGGGATTGCTATTTATAATATTCATCCACTAAAGTGTATTTTATGCAATTGAGTTAATTACTTGTATTTTTGTTCAATTAACTTATTCAAATATTGTGTTTTTCTTACCAATCAAATCAAACGACATTAATAACAAATTGAAAAATCAAAATATTGCATTTTTGAAATTTTTAGAATTTTAAAATCTACTAAGGACAAATAAATTGTAAATAATCTATTGAATTTAAATTTTGCAATTTTCTTAATTGTCTCCTTTGCCTCAATGCAATTTGGAATGATTTATATAATTCTTGTCTTCAGACAAATTACTTAAGATAAAGGAAAAGCAATGGACCCTAATAAGATGGTTCCCCACTCCTATCTAGGGATATATCCTTCACACAACCTTGGAACTTGAGTTTGCTATTTATAATATTGATTCACTAAAGTGTCTTTTATGCAATTGAGTTCATTACTTGTATTTTTGTTCAATTGACATATTCAAATATTATTTTTTTCACATATTATATTTTTCTCACCAATTAAATCAAACGACATTAACAATAAATTTAAAAATCAAAATATTGCATTTTTGCAATTGTTAGAATTTTAAAATCGGCTAGGGATAAATGAATTGTCAATACTCTGTTGAATTTAACTTCTGCAATTTTCTAAATTGTCTCCTTTACCTTAACACAATTTGAAATGATTTATATAATTTTCAGGCAAATTATTTAAGAAAAAGCAAAAGCAAAGGACTATAATAACAAGGTTCCGCACTCCCATCTAGAGATATATGCTTAATACAACATTGAAACTTGGGTTTGCTATTTATAATATTCATCTACTAAAGTGTATTTTATGCAATCGAGTCTATTACTTGTATTTTTGTTTAATTAACATATTCAAATATTATATTTTTCCATATCATATTTTTCTCACCAATTAAATCAAACGACATTTACATTAAATTTAAAAATCAAAATATTTCAATTTTTCACTTTTTCGGATTTTAAAATTTGCTAGGGATAAATGAATTGTTTATACTCTATTGAATTTAAATTTTTCAATTTTTGGAATTGTCTGCTTTACATCAACACAATTTGAAATAATTTCTCTAAGCTTTAAGCAAATTACTTAAGAAAAAGCAAAAGCAATCGACTGTAATAAGAAGGTTCTAAACTCCCATCTAGGGATATATGCTTAACACAACATTGAAACTTGGGATTGCTTTTTATAATATTCATCCACTAAAGTGTATTTTATGCAATCGAGTCCATTACTTGTATTTTTGTTCAATTAACATATTCAAATATTATATTTTTCCATATCATATTTTTCTCACCAATTAAATCAAATGACATTTACATTAAATTTAAAAATCAAAATATTTCAATTTTGCACTTTTTCAGATTTTAAAATTTGCTAAGGATAAATGAATTGTCTATACTCTATTGAATTTAAATTTTGCAATTTTTGGAATTGTCTCCTTTGCCTCAACGCAATTTGAAATAATTTCTATAAGCTTCAGGCAAATTATTTAAGAAAAAGCAAAAGCAATCGACTGTAATAAGAAGGCTCTGCACTCTCATCAAGGGATATATGCTTAACACAACATTGAAACCTGAGATTGTTATTTATAATATTCATCCACTAAAGTGTATTTTATGCAATTGAGTCCATTACTTATATTTTTGTTCAATTAACATATTCAAATATTATATTTTTCTCACCAATCAAATCAAACGACATTAATAACAAATTTAAAAATCAAAATATTGCATTTTTGCAATTTCTAGAATTTTAAAATCCGCTAAGGACAAATAAATTGAAAATAATCTATTGAATTTAAATTTTGCAATTTTCTTAATTGTCTTTTTGCCTCAAAACTATTTGAAATGATTTATAGAATTTTTGTCTTCATACAAATTACTTAAGAAAAAGGAAAAGCAATGGACCCTAATAAGATGGTTCACCACTCCTATCTAGGGATATATGTTTCACAAAACCTTGAAACTTGAGTTTGTTATTTATAATATTGATCCACTAAAGTGTCTTTTATGCAATTGAGTTCATTACTTGTATTTTTGTTCAATTGACATATTCAAATATTATATTTTTCGCATATTATATTTTTCTCACCAATTGAATCAAATGACATTAACAATAAATTTAAAAATCAAAATATTGCATTTTTGTAATTCTTAGAATTTTAAAATCGGCTAGGGATAAATGAATTGTCAATACTCTGTTGAATTTAACTTTTGCAATTTTCTAAATTGTCTCATTTGTCTCAACGCAATTTAAAATGATATATATAATTTTCAGGCAAATTACTTAAGAAAAAGCAAAAGCAAAGGGCTGTAATAACAAGGCTCTGCACTTCTATCTAGGGATATATGCTTAACATAACATTGAAACTTGCGATTGTTATTTATAATATTCATCCACTAAAGTGTATTTCATGCAATTGAGTCCATTACTTATATGTTTGTTCAATTAACATATTCAAATATTATATTTTTCCATATCATATTTTTCTCACCAATTAAATCAAACAACATTAACAACAAATTTAAAAATCAAAATATTTAAATTTTGCAATGTTTAGAATTTTAAAATCTAGGAGGGATAAATGAATTGTCAATATTCTGTTGAATTTAACTTTTGCAATTTTCTAAATTGTCTCATTTGCCTTAACACAATTTGAAATGATTTATATAATTTTTGGGCAAATTACTTAAGAAAAAGCAAAAGCAATGGACTGTAACAAGAAAGTTCTGCACTCCCATCTAGGGATATATGCTTAACCTAATATTAAAACTTGGGATTTTTATTTATAATATACATCTACTAAAGTGAATTTTATGCAATTAAGTCCATTACTTGTATATTTGTTCAATTAACTTATCCAAATATTATATTTTTCTCACCAATCAAATCAAATGACATAAATAATAAATTTAAAAATCAAAATATTGCACTTTTGCAATTTTTGGAATTTTAAAATTTGCTAGGGATAAATGATTTGTCAATACTTAGTTGAATTTAAATTTTGCAATTTTTTGAATTGTCTCATTTGTCTCAATGCAATTTGAAATGATTTATATAATCTTCAGGCAAATTACTTAAGAAAAAGCAAAAACAATGGATTGTAATAAGAAGGTTCTATACACCCATCCAGGGATATATGCTTAATACAACATTGAAACTTGGGACTGCTATTTATAATATTCATCCCCTAAAGTGTATTTTATACAATTGAGTCCATTACTTGTATTTTTGTTGAATTAACTTATTCAAATATTGTATTTTTCTCACCAATCAAATCAAAATATTGCATTATTGCAATTTTTAGAATTTTAAAATCTGCTAGGGATAAATGAATTGTCAATATCTGTTGAATTTAAATTTTGCAATTTTCTTAATTGTCCCTATTGCCTTAATGCAATTTGAAATGATTTATAGAATTCTTGTCTTCAGACAAATTACTTAAGAAAAACGAAAAGCAATGGACTCTAATAAGATGGTTTCGCACTCCCATCTAGGAATATATGCTTCACACAACCTTGAAACTTGATATTGCTATTTATAATATTCATCCACTAAAGTGTCTTTTATGCAATTGAGTCCATTACTTGTATTTTTTTTCAATTAACATATTCAATTATTATATTTTCCACGTATTATATTTTTCCCATCAATTAAATCAAATGACATTAACATTAAATTTAAAAGGCAAAATATTTCAATTTTGCAACTTTTCGAATTTTAAAATCTGGTAGGGATAAATGAATTGTTAATACTCTGTGAATTTAAATTTTACAATTTTCTAAATTGTCTTCTTTGCCTCAATGCAATTTGAAATGATTTATTTAATCTTCAACCAAATTACATAATAAAAAGAAAAGGCAATGGACTGTAATAAGAAGGTTCTGCACTCCCATCTAGGAATATATGCTTAACACAATATTGAAACTTGCGACTGCTATTTATAATATTCATCCACTAAAGTGTATTTTATGCGATTATGTCCATTATTTATTTTTTTGTTCAATTAATATATTCAAATATTATATTTTTCACATATTATATTTCTCTCACGAATTAAATCAAATGATATTAACAATGAATTTAAAAATCAAAATATTTCTATTTTGCAATTTTTAGGATTTTAAAATCTGCTAGAAATAAGTGAATTATCAATAGTCTGTTGAATTTAAATTTTGCAATTTTCTTAATTGTCTCCTTTCCCTCAACGCAATTTGAAATGATTTATATAATCTTCAGTCAAATTACTTAAGAAAAAACAAAAGTAATGGACTATAACATAAAGGTTCTACACTCCCACCTAGGGATATATGTTTAGCACAACATTGAGACTTAGGAGTGCTATTTATAATATTCACCCACTTAATTGTATTTTATGCAATTGAGTCGATTACTTGTATTTTTGTTCAATTAACATATTAAAATATTGTATTTTTCTCACCAATCAAATCAAACGACATTAACAACAAATTTAAAAATCATAATATTGCATTTTTGCAATTTCTAGAATTTTAAAATCCGCTAGGGACAAATAAATTGTAAATAATCTATTGAATTTAAATGTTGCAATTTTCTTAATTGTCTCCTTTGCCTTAATGCAATTTGAAATGATTTATAGAATTCTTGTCTTTAGACAAATTA
>JAHOYR010004146.1:0-10399 GCA_023213295.1 Bruguiera hainesii
AAAAAAAAAAAAAAAGGAAATTTAACCTATTAATTTCCATTGTGTTTCTTTTATGTTCTGTTTTACCTAGTCAACGCAATTTTCATCACAAATATAGCACCGAAAGGTAAATTTTCCATTATATTATTATTAAAGTGCTTACTTGGGACTTTATAAGATGATATTAATATAAGACATACTTATTCTAATACTAAATGACATAACATAAAAATGTAAAAAACAAGAATAATAAACGTTAATATTTAATTGAGCTTTTAAAAGAATTTTTAAAACACATTTCTAAAATTCACCCAAAAAATGAGACTTTAAAAAACTTATTAATAATTTATTTGAATAAATACTATTGATAATTTTTTTCCATATCAGTATATCACCTAAGTCATAAGTTATGTGACATATTTTGTTTTGAGTGAATTAAATATTTTATAGATATAATACATTACATTGTAATTATTTTTCTACCTTTGTGAAAACTCACCATTCTAAATATTATAGCATATTTACTCATTATTAATTAAAAATTAATTTTTTTATATTTTCTTTAATTAAAAATAAGAAAATTAGTGTGAGTGAGAATTTATTATATTTATTTTTTGTATTTAATTATTTTTAATAAATTTTATATTTATCTGAACTCTTTAAAATATATTTTATAATTTAGATATATTTTAAGAAAGGAGTCCTTGTGGGTTTTGAGATGTTACTCTAAAAATAAAGTAAAAAATTAAAATTTAGTTCTAATTAGAGGAGTCTTAATTGAAATAGAATTTTTATTTGAATACTAAGTACTTAAATAGATTTAATTTGAATTTCAAATATCTAAATTAAGTAATTTAAAATCCTAAATTGATGTACACATTCAAGTTTATAATTATTATAAAGAGATTTAAACCCAAATTAATTATTTAATAGCTTTAAAATATTAGAAAATTCACAACAGAATATGTTATAGATTGTACTAAATCAATTTTAACTTTTAACTTATAAGTTGAATTCTAAATTTTTAAGTTGAATTCTAAATTTTTATGTTGAGTAAGACTTAATGCATTGGAAAAAATAAAAAGAAAGACTACATCTTTTATAAGGAAATCAAACCTTAATTTGGACTATATGTAACTTGAAATTAACTTAAAAATTAATACCATAATTTTAAAAAATTAAGAAAACTCTAATTCTTTAGAATTTGCTAATAGTTACTATATAAGTCCTTTAAACTATAAATGACCATCTTTTAAGAGTAAAAAGGGAAACAATAAAAGAATAAAATAATTATTTTAGAATAAATTAATTTTTTTGTATCGTAATTATGCTCTTAAGTAATTTTAGAGAATTTTTAAATTTTTGATATTTTAATAAGATAGATTGTTTTGATATTTTTTTCTCTTCTTATGTAATTATTTATTTTATTCTAATTTAATAATTAAATAATTATTTATTCAATTACTTTGATTTGACCTATTAAATTAATTAAATGAATACTTTTCTAAAATTAGAAATTGTCATTTGTTTTGTACTCCTCTTAATCAATGAATAAAAATAATACTAGGAATTTATAAACAAATTTGTATTTTATTGTTATAAATAATTCAATATAAATTGAACGATCTAAACTTATATCATTATTATTTGTATTTACCTATTTTTATAAGTCTAAAAGTTGCTAATATATTATTAAAAAGAGTTTATTTTAGGAAGATAACTATATAGAGTTTATTTAGAATTGATAATTAAAATTTAATCATTATTTTTAGTATTTAATTTTTTATAATTTATTTTGTTCAATTGATCTATTTATAATTAGAATTCAATTTTTTTCTCCACTTATGTTAATATTTTTAATTTTTAATTAATTAGTAATGAAATAATTGCATTTTTTATATAATCAACTTTTTTCATATTATTTATTGTTAAATAATTGAGAGTAAAATATTAAATTTTTGATATATTAATGATAATTACCAATGATATTTTATAAACCTCATGATATGAAAATTTAATATAAATACCTATATTTCTTTATTTTTTAATATTAATAAATAAGAGATTTTTATATAAATTAATTATATCATATAATTATTAATTTAAAATAATTGTATAATTTTGTAGTGTGTACTAGAATTAGAACCTTAAATTTGAGATCAAGTGCTCAAATTAATAATTTTGCTCTCGCAATTAGCCGATGAGAAAAAGAAATCTTTTTTAATTCAGCTATTTTTGACTAGTAGATTTTCTTAAAAAATACAATTTATAGTTCTGTTAATTAGATTCAAATAATTTTTTTTAAACATTATTTTTTTTCCTCAAATATTTTTTTTAACTCTGAGCCAACAAAAAGAAAAGGGAAAGACTGCCCTTTATTCCTGCCAAATCCCAATTGGATATGAGTACTAATCCTTGAATCAGAAACATAGGCTCATATCCATTCGTGAAGTCATCAAACTTGAAGGTTGGTTTCAATAACAAAACATTATTTCAATTTGCTCATTCGAATCCTCAAGCTACTTCTGTTCTCATGTCTTTTGCTCTCTCAATATCAAAATCCTAACTCCACCAGTGGGTGGGAGATCTTTTTGTTTTGCTGGCAAAAGGATAGAAAGAAAAAGAGAGAGGAATGAGAAATATCGAGTCGGGCAACGTTGGGAGGTCATCAAGAGTGATCAATTCTGTGGTTTAGTGGCAGATTTATTGTAGTCTTACTTCCATATCAAGGGCTCTTAATCTGCAAATTATTGTAGTATGGCGAAACTAAAACATCATGTGTGTTTCTCGTTGTGAACCGGATCAAACCGTCGGTCGAATGAGAAAAACTAGGAATTGATCAGACCACTGATTCTATTCAATGGTGCATAAAAAATATCATAATCGTTTTTACTCTGAGCAAGAATTTTTGTTTAGAGTGCCATTAAGAGAGCAAGGACATTCATCCTTACTTTTTAAGTGAGACACAGTCATCATTTTTTTGTCGTTTAATTTAGTGTATCACACCCGGCAGCTTGTGAGGCATAGAAGTCGCGACTTTTACAACTTTCACTTGAATTTCGGACAAGAACTATTAAATTATCTGATTACGCAACTTCGACGGCCAGTCTCAACATGTCTGTTGGATTTATATCTTTAGATATTCGATATCGACACCGTAGCTGCGATAGCAGAGGAATCAGCTCACACCCAGGTCGAGTAATTTAGTAGTCAATAACAACAAATAACAATAGAGATATCTATTCCGCGAAGTTTGAGTACTCAATAGGAACCATGCCTATTGGAAGAGACACTAAATTGGTAGAGACTATGAACCATGCCATAGAAATCTAACAAAAGATTCCCCACAACAAGGTGAATTTGCCTCTTGCCCTTTCCATTTAGGTGCGTTTCCATCTCAACTCTTGGACCAAAGCATCGAAATCAGAGTAAGAGGATCCACCTTCTTCAACAACATTCCTGGCCATCTCTGCCAGCTTCCTCGCTCTGCTTCTCATTTCCTCCGCTTCTTCTCCCACCATAATTCGATTGATTGCCTTCTCTATATTTTCACTCCGGATGTAGTCCCCGTGCGATCTCACCCATTGCTTCACACCAACACTGACCCCAGTTTTAAGAACCACAGTCACCAATTTCTCGTTATAGAATTGCTCGGCGGAAATGGGCCATGCGGCCATTGGCTTTCCCGCAGTTATGCCTTCAAGAGTGGAATTCCACCCGCAATGAGTTACAAATCCGCCGACTGCTTCGTGATCAAGAATCAACACCTGTGGCGCCCACCCTCGAATCATCAGTCCCCTGCCTTCCATTCTCTTCTCAAATCCTTCTAGCAGCCATTCTTCTTCGTGCTCCCGGTTTACCTTGCTCTTTCTAACAACCCATATGAATTGCTGCCTGGAGGCTTCCAGTGCCACTGCAATCTCCTTGAGCTGAGACGAAGTGAAGTTAGCCACGCTGCCGAAGCAAATGTAAACAACCGAATTGGGTTTCTTGCAGTCGAGCCATTTCAGGCACTCGTGTTCATTGACGGACCCTTCTTGTCCTCTCTCTGCTTTATCTTCGATCTTTCTATGGCATAGAGAAACTGGGCCTATGTGCCAAGCTCTTCTGCCCAAAACCTTCCGGTAATAATCAGCATAATCTGGCTCGAGTTCGTAGAAACTGTTGACAATCACTCCGAAGCTCTTTAATTCTGACTCTTTGGATGCTTTAAGTAACTTGGTGAAGTCATTCTCAAGGCCCAGCCTTATATCGTCTGGCAATTGACTTCTTGTGAATTTGATGTCCCCCGGAAGATTAGGTACGACGAATGGCTCCGAATCTGACGAAACGTTCTTGAACGGCTCGTGCAATCTAATGGACTCTCCGGCGGACAAATAGAAGAAACTTGTGCAATGGAAAACCAGCCTTGGAATCCCAAATTTAGCAGCAGCATCTGTAGCCCAGGGAAAGAACATGTCAGCCACGAGACAATCGGGGTTGACTTCTTGCAGGAGCTTCTCCAGAGGTCCCTGGAGCACGGCTGTGGCTACAATAAATCTATAGATGAAGTCCCCACCATTTTCGAGGGAAGTGATGGAATCCATGTTTTCGCATCCTTCTGGCAATCCGGCCGCTTGCGAATGGAACTGGAGGATCTGGATATCAATATGGAGACCCAAATCTTTGGTTCTTTGGATTGTCTTGGAAATGAAAGGGGCATTTAAAGGAGTAGTGATGATGGTGGCCTTCAGGCCTCGAGAAGCAAATAGCTTGGCCATGTCCACGGTTGGTATTGTGTGGCCATGAGCCATGAATGGGAAGAAAAAGATGTGGAGTTGACGAGCCATGTTCCCCAGATCGTCCCTCTCTTAACTGGGAAAGAGCTGAAAAGAGTAGCTAGCGAGAAAAAGAAAGATGACACCTTGTGCTTAACTGCAATGGCATGGAGGTCCAAGAGCAAGGAGGAAATTGATTGATTTTAAATAAGAGCCAGAAATGAGTTGTCTGCGTAGGTAAATGCTTGTATGACTGATGGATTCAAGAGGCCCGTCAGCCACCAGTGGGCCTATATACCTTCAAACAAGGGGCATCCCAGAATTGAAGAATTTGGTTTTTGCTTTTGCCTTTTGCTCGTGGGATGTGGGATGTGTGCCAACGATGTGACGTGCAAGAAAAACTTGTGGTCAGAAGTTTTCGGCCTCTCTTTCTCACGGTTCCTACTGAGAGTGGACGAAATTGCCGGGTCTGATGTATGAAATATAATTTTTCAAAAACTTTTAATAAAACAATATATTATGCAGTAAAATAAAAAAAATATAAAATAATTATTAAGGAATACATAACAATTGGTAGTTACATATTATATAGTGATTGTTACATATTTGATATTATATAATAATAATTATTATATATTTTATAAAAATTTTAATTTGACTAATTATTTAAATGAAATTTAATATTATTTAAATTTAAAATATTTTATATGATTTTGTAATTTAAACAACATATCACTTAAAATTTAAAAAATTTAAATAAAATAAGTTAAATTTAAATAAAAAATATATTACAAAATTTAAAATATAGTATAAAAAATGTATTTAGATTTTAGAATATATAATCAAATTTCGAAATTCATTTCAAGATTCAAATTCTTAGTAATGTACATCATTTGTCATAGAATATTTTAATACACTATAAATTATGACAAGAAATTAATTTGTTTCACAATGTCACTTGGAAGTGCTTTGAAGATGAAGTATTGTATAGCAAAATGTTAAAAATAGATTGAATATTTGATATTTTACAAGGCTTGAATCAAAAACTTGATTTCATCTAAGGATGAATACTTAGCATAAAACCTTTTACCAAGATTAAAAGAGTTGTTTGTTTAAGTATGGTGTGAAGAGACAAAGAGAAAAGTAATGTCCTCACCATCACAAAGCATAGTTATAAAAACAACAATCCAATAATCTGCTTTAGATATAAACTAGAATGACATATATAATTCAAAAGGAGTTTAAAAAAAAAAGGATAAAAAATTGTGGTGTAAGAAACCATATCATATTAAGGGCACATGCTAAGATATCTATGGAAAGCCTATAGATTGGAAGACATGAAGTCAAAGGAGAAAAAGTGCTTATGTGGCTAAGATAACAACCAATTCTACTTCTTAATCATTCACGATAGAGCAATTAAAGGTCTTTTAAACATTACTAAATTCTTTATTATGTATAGAGGAGTCCAAATTTGCCTTATCACATTCTAGGGGTTTTATAGTTTTAACAGCCTACAAAGGTATTTTTTTTTTTCTTTCATATCATGTAAAATTTCATATAATACTTGGATAGTGAACATAAATGCATCTAACGGTCTGATAAGTTCTAGTACAAGATTTATTAACTACAAATTATGTAAAGAAAATATTGGAATTACAATAGTTGATGAGTTTATGTGCACAACAACTAAGAGAGGAGATTTGAAAGTCCATGGACTGAAGTTGAATTTTATTTTTCATGTTTTTAATTTGAAATGTAATCTACTTTCAATGGGTAAAATACCTAAAGCTTGAAACTGTTTCATAACCTTTTCTCTTTCTTGTTATAAATTTATGGATTTGTTATCAATGAGGATAGTTAAGAATGTAGAGGAGAATAATGGTCTTTATTATTTGTAAGTGTTGGTTCTTTTTTGAGTTCAAAGTCATTTATTATATTTTCCTTACTTCATGAGTCCAATATTCAACTATGGTATAATACATTGGGACACCCAAATTTCACTTATTTAAAACATTTGTAAACTTATTTGTTTGCTAATAAAGATCCTTCATTGTTTCATTGCATTCTTGCAAAACAAACACGTGTTTTTTGTCCACCTCACTCTTATAAACCCTTTACTATATTTCCTCTAATTCATAATGATGTGTAAGAACCATTATAAGTGTTAAACTTAACTAGGCAATGATGGTTTGTTAACTTTATTAATGATTATACCCAAGTATGTTAGATTTATTAATGATTCTAAATTATGTCACATATTCAAAGTTATCAAAGATTCTTAAAGCCTTTATTGCCAATATTAATGAGATACAAGTCCTTAGAAACATTTATAAGGGACTTTGAGATTTGAATTAAAGGAAAGCAGTGCTAGAAAAGATAAAGGCATTAACTGATAATAATACTTGGGAGACAATGTAGTTACATGAAAGGAAAAGAGCAGTTGGCAACAAGTGGGAATGTATAGTGAAGTATAGAATGGATGGGACTACAAAATGGAATAAGGCAAGGCTAGTAATATAAGGTTTCACTCAAACATATGGAATTAATTATGAAGAAACATTTGTACTAATTACCAAACTTAACTCAATTAGAATTTTACTATTTATTGCTACCAACTTAGATTGGATATTACATTAGCTACAAATTAAAAATGTTTTTCTCAATAACACAATATAGGGAAAGGTGTATATAAGGGCTCCTCTAGGCTTTAAGGCAAAAGGAGGTTTAGACAAGGTATGTAAACTATAAAAGTTCTTTTATGGCCTAAAACAGTCCCCCAAGGCTTGGTTTATAAGGTTTAACTGTATGATAAAGAATCTTGGGTACAATTAAGGGCAAGTTGATCGTACCTTGTTTATAAAGAAGGATAAGTTAAGTAAACAAGTAATACTTATTATATATGTTAACGATATAGTGATCACAAGTGATGATAAAGTAAAGATTAGAATTCTCAAGAAAAGACTTTAAGTTAAATTTATGGTCAAAGATTTTAAAGAAATTAGATACTTTCTTGAAATGGAGGTTGTTAGAAATACATGTTTGACTTGCTTAAGGAGACAAGAGAACTTTAGTGTAAACCTTCTAATACACCATTAGGACGTCATTAGAAGTATAATATGTTGAAAAGTGATTTTTTAGTGAATATAGAGTACAATCAACATTGGTAGGGACGCTCATCTACCTATCACTCATAAGACCTAGTATTACTTTTAGTGTAAGCGTAATAAGTTAGTTCATGCATACTTCTAGAAAAAGGCACGTGAAGGCAGTAAACTAAATTTTAAGGTATTTAAAAAAGAGTGTTGATAAAATTTATTGTTTAAGAAAATTAAAGTTATGGAAGTTGTTGGTTTTTTAAATGCAAATTAGGTAAGAGCTACTGATGATAACAAGTCCACAATTGAGTATTGCAAACAAGTCTAAGGAAATCTAGTGACTTGGAGACATAAGAAGCAATTTGTGGTTGCTTGAAGTAATGTAAAAATTAAGTATAAAGCCATAATTTAAGGAATATGGGAATTATTTGGATACAGAGGTTAATGAAAAATTTAAACATGCCAATAATAGGGCTTATAAAGTTGTTTAACAACAACAGATCAATTATCAATGTGGTCCATAATCCAATTCAACATGATCAAATGAAGCATGTGAGAGTCAATAGGAACTTCACTAAGAATGAGATAGAAAATGGTTTAATTGTCTTATCCTACATTCCTACCAAGTTTAAAAAAGTTGATATTCTAAAAAGAGCACTTTAGAAATCAAGTTTTGATCTCTAAGTTAACAAGTCAGGAATAGCCGATATCTATTTGCTACCTTAAGAAAGGGTATAAGAAAACAAAAGTAGAAATCTTACGATTATAAAATTATCTATTAGTCAATATTAGTTATAGTTTTCTTTTTTATTTTTTGAATTTTTTATATTATGAGATTTTCTTTTTTTTTTCTTTTTTTTTCTCTAAGATTTCCTTATTTAGTTATTGTAATATATTATAAGAAATCATAAATATTGATGATGATAAATAGAAAAAATAATAAATCATTTCTTCATTTTCTAATTTTAGATCATAATAAATTAATATTTATCTTATATCTATTTTACATATATCTATAATAAAATGTGTTTGTTTTGTTATTATTTAAAATGAGTTCAAAAACATAAAATCTTATAGCCTATTTCACATACATATTTGCACTAGTCACCACTCACCACCAATTTTTTAAATTTAAACTTTGCATGTGAATTCCATTTTTCATATTAAGGATTTATGCATTTTATTCATTGGGAAACAAATTAATTGAATTTGTGTGGTTTTATACTTGATTTAAAGGTAATTCAATTGGGTCAAAAGTTCAAGTAATTAACTACATTATAGTCAACTTGTTTATCTATTAGTTCATTCCAAGTTCTTTTCCATATATGCATGTCTCATGTATTACAAGAATTATAAAAATTAGTAATACAAATTTTCTTAAGAATAATAAAATTAGTGAAAATGATATACCTCAAAATGTTAGCAGAAAGGAAATTAAGATAAGTCATAGGGAAGTTCAATACATTTAATCATTTAGTTTATATTAAGTTTTTTTTTTATATTAGCACATATTCTTTTTGAGTAAATTAAGTATTTTACAAATATAATCGGTTACATTTTAGAAGTTTTTCTACACTTGTGAAAACTTACTGGTCAATGTATTATATTATATTCACCCATCTTTACTTAAAAGCTAATTTTCTTTTCATGTTTTATAAATCCCATGATATGAAAATTTAATATAAAAAACCATATCCCTTTATTTTTTGGTATTAAAAAATAAGATATTTTAACATGAATCAATTCTATATTATGATTTTTAATTTAAAAAATTGTATATTTTTTAGTTATGCTCTAGGATGGTGCAACCGGCCATTAAAGATAAAAATCCTTTTTGCTTCAGCCACTTTTAGCTTGTAGATTTCTTAAGAAATACAATTTACAACTCTGTTAATTTTTAGGTCAAACCCAAACTAAGTGACTGTGTGTGCAGTATGCAATATGTATTGCTGTAAAAGAAAAAAGAAAAAATAAAAAATGTGTGTGCGTGTGACTCCATGAACGTAACCTTCATGCCGAGCCATGTGAATCCATGTGTCCATTTATTTTTTATTCTTTTACACTTTTCTATTTTGTTGTGTCTATTTTCTGCTGTTCCACGATTCCGTTCTTCCCAACATTAATTAAGCTCGAACTTTCCATGGGAGGACATTATTCTGATTTTTTTTTCTTTAAAATTTTGCTTTAGTGTAACTAAAAACGAAAAGGGAAAGAGTTCGCTTTACCCCTAGCAAATCCCAGTTGGAGATTGGTTACAGTAACCAGACATTATTTCATTCTGCTCCTTTTCTCAAACTGCGTCCTTTCTTTTTTCTTCCTCACTCTCAATGTAAAACTTACAACTCCATAAATGAGTGGGAGATTTTTTTGTTTTGCTGAAAAATAACATTTACAAAGAGCGGCACAAACTATAAATTCAAATTTTACATGCTGAATATAAGTTGATTTACTCAACATAATAAACGTGGCCCACTACCTGATCATGACATCATAAATGCTAATTTGCTTGTAACATGACAGCTGATAAATAAGCTTCAGTACATTGGTTAACCTAAAAAAAAAAAAAAA
>JAHOYR010004179.1:0-18169 GCA_023213295.1 Bruguiera hainesii
CTACCAATTCTCATCTGCATAGATTGCAAAGCCAATATCCTTCCTTTTAGCATTGGTTCATGATGCTTTCAACACTGGTTATTGGATCATACCTAAAGTTCTTGTTCCTTTGACCATTGTGCAAAGGTTGTTCTTTTCTTAAAGATCAATTATGTTTCTTTGAGTCTTCAATTACTTCTTTTCACTGTAAGTTTCACTGCATCCCTTGTGTTTAACAATGGGTAAGATGGGAACTTTGGGTTCTAAATCAGATTTGCTTGTCAAAAATGGAGTTTTTCCTCTAGTTTTTTCTCCTAGCTGTCACCTACTACATTTTGTTGCACTCCAACTCACCTCATTACTACCAATTCTCATCTTCATTGATTGCAAAGTCAATATCCTTCCTTTCAGCATTGGTTCATGATGCTGTCAACACTGGTTATTGGATTATACCTTAAGTTCTTGTTCCTTTAAGCATTGTGGAAAGGTAGTTCTTTCATTAAAGATCAATTATATTTCTTGGAGTCTTCAATTACTTCTTTTCACTATAAGTTTCACTAAATTTTCTGTCTTTAACATTGAGTGATATGGGAGCATTGGGTTTTAAATCCGGTTTGCTAGTCAAAAATGGAGTTTTTCCTCTAATCTTTTCTCCTACCTGCCACCTATTACATTTTGTTGCATTCCAACTTGCCTCATTACTACCAATTCTCATCTTAGTAGATTGCAAAGCCAATATCCTTCCTTTCAGCATTGGTTGATGATGCTTTCAACACTGGTTATTAGATCATACCTAAAGTCCTTGTTCCTTTGTCCATTGAGCAAAGGTTCTTCTTTCATTAAAGATCAATTATGTTTCTTGGAGTCTTCAATTACTTTTTTTCACTGTAAGTTTCACTAAATTCTCTGTGTTTAACAATGGGTGATATGGGAACATTGGGTTTTAAATCAAGTTTGCTTGTCAAAATTGGAGTTTTTTCTCTAGTTTTTTCTCCTAGCTGCCACCTATTACATTTTGTTACATTCCAACTCGCCTGATTACTAGAATTGGTTCTTCCTTTCAGCATAGATTGTGAAGCCAATATCCTTCCTTTCAGCATTGGTTCTTGATGCTTTGAACACTGGTTATTAGATTATACCTTAAGTTCTTGTTCCTTTGAGCATTGTGCAAAGGTTGTTCTTTTGTAAAAGATCAATCATGTTTCTTGGAGTCTTTAATTACTTCTTTTCACTGTAAGTTTCAGTGCATTCTCTGTGTTTAGCATTGGTTGATATGGAAACTTTAGGTTTCAAATCAGGTTTGCTTGTCAAAATTGGATTTTTTTTCTCTAGTTTTTTCTCCTAGCTACTACCTATTACATTTTGTTGCATTCCAACTCGCCTCATTACTACCAATTCTCATCTTAGTAGATTGCAAAGTCAATATCCTTCCTTTCAGCATTGGTTCATGATGCTTTCAACACTGGTTATTAGATCATACCTAAAGTTCTTGTTCCTTTGACCATTGAGCAAAGGTTCTTCTTTCATTAAAGATCAATTATGTTTCTTGGAGTCTTCGATTACTTTTTTTCACTGTAAGTTTCACTAAATTCTCTGTGTTTAACAATGGGTGATATGGGAACATTGGGTTTTAAATCAAGTTTGCTTGTCAAAATTGGAGTTTTTTCTCTAGTTGTTTCTCCTAGCTGCCACCTATTACATTTTGTTACATTCCAACTCGCCTCATTACTACCAATTCTCATCTTCATAGATTGCGAAGTCAATATCCTTCCTTTCAGCATTGGTTCATGAAGCTTTGAACACTGGTTATTGGATTATACCTTAGGTTCTTGTTCCTTTGAGCTTTGTGCAAAGGTTGTTATTTCATTAAAGATCAATTTTGTTTCTTAGGGTCTTCAGTTTCATCTTTTCATTATGATTTTCGTTGCATTCTCTATGTTTAACATTGGGTGCCATGAGAGCTTTAAGTTTTCAATCAGGTTTGCTTATCAAAATTGGAGTTTTTTCTCTAGTTTCTCTTCTTGGCTGCCTCTTATTATGTATTGTAGCATTCCAACTTGCCTCATTATTGCCAAATCTCATCTTCCTTGATTGCAAATCCAATATCTTTCCTTTCACCATTGCTTGATGATGCTTTAAACACTCATTATTGGATTATACCTTATGTTTTTGTTCCTTTGACGCAAAGGTTGTTCCTTCATTAAACCTTGATTATGTTTCTTGGATTCATCAATTCCTTCTTTTCATTGTAAGTTTCATTCCATTCTTTCTCTTGAACATTAGGTGACATGGAAGCTTTAGGCTTTAAATAAGGTTTGCTTTTCAAAATTGGAGTTTTTTTTTCTCTTGGCTAAGGAGACGATTGAAAAAATTACAAAATTTAAATGCAATGTTTTGATTTTTAAATTTATTATTAATGTTGTTGCATTTGGTTACTGAGAAAAAATAATATTTGAATATGTTAAATTAAGAAAAATATAAGTAATGGACATAATTATATAAAATACACTTTTGTAAATGAATATTATAAATAGCAACCGGAAGCTTCAATGATGTGTCAAGCATATATTTCTAAAGGGGACTGGGGAAACTTATTATTAAAGTCTATATGTTTGCTTTTCCCTAAGTAATACATTTGGAGACAAAGATTATATAAATCATTTCATATTGCATTGTAGCAAAAGCGACAATTAAGAAAAATGCAAAGTTTCAATTCAACTAATTACTGACAATGCATTTATCCTTAAAAAACTTTAAAATTGTAAAATTGAAAAAATCTAATGTTTTGATTTTTTTAAATTTATTATTAATGTCATGGCATTTGATTAGTAAGAAGCACATAATTTTTGAATATGTTAATTAAATAAAAATATAAGTAATGGACTCTATTGTATAAAATACACTTTAGTGGAATAAATATTATAAATAGCAATCCCAACTTTAATGATGAGTGAAACATATATCTCTATAGAGGCGTGGAGAAACTTCTTATTCGAGTCCATTGCATTTACTTTTCCTTAAGTAATAAGTTTGTAGACAAAAATTATATAAATCATTTCAAATTGCATTGTGGCTTGGGAGACGATTGAAAAAATTGCAAAATTTAAATTTAACTAATTATTCACAATGCATTTATCCTTAGAACACTTTAAAATTCAAAAAATTGAAAAACATGCAATGTTTTGATTTTTAAATTTAGTATTAATGTTGCTGCATTTGATTGGTGAGAAAAATATAATATTTGAATATGTTAAATGAAGAAAGATACATGTAATGGACATAGTGGATGAATGTTATAAATAGCAATCAAAAGTTTCGTTGTTATGTCAAGCATATATCTTTAGAGGGAGTAGGAAAACTTTTTATTAGAGTCTATTGCTTTTTTTTTTTCTTAAGTAATATGTTTGAAGACAAAAATTATATAAATGATTTGAAATTGCATTGAAGTAAAGGAGACAATGAAGAAAATTGAAAAATTTAAATTCAACTAATTATTAACAATATATTTACCCCTAAAAAACTTCAAAATTCTAAAAATTGAAAAAATGAAATAGTTTAATTTTTAAATTTATTCTTTAGGTCACGACATTTGATTCGTAAGAAAATCATAATATTTAAGTATATTAATTAAACAAAAATATAAGTAATAGCCTCAATTGTATAAAATACACTTTAGTGGATTAATATTATAAATTGCAATCCAAGCGTCAATAATGAGTAAAGTATATATCTCTAAAGGGGCATAGGAAAACTTCTTATTAGAGTACATTGCATTTGTTTTTTTCTTAAGTAATAAGTTTGTTCACAAAATTTTTATAAATCATTTTAAATTACATTATGGCTAGGGAGAAAATTTAAAAAATTTCAAAATTCAAAATTTAACTAATTATTAACAATCCATTTATCTCTAAAAGATTTCAAAATTTAAATTTAATTGATTATTCACAATGCATTTATCCCTAGAAGACTTTTAAATTCTAAAAATTGAAAAAATGCAATGTATTGATTTTCAAATTTATTATTAATATTATCGCATTTAATTAGTGAGAAAAATATAATATTTAAATATGTTCATCAAACAAAAATTCAAGTAAAGGACTCAATTGTATAAAATACACTTTAGTGGGTCAATATTATAAATAGCAATCCCTAACTTCAATGATGGGTGAAGCATATATCTTTAGAGGGGAATGGGGAAACATTTTATTAGAGTCCATTGTATTTGCTTTTTCTTAAGTAATAAGTTTGTAGACAAAATTTATATAAATTATTTCAAATTGTGTTGTGGCTAAGGAGACAATTGAAAAAATTGCAAAATTTAAATTCAACTAATTATTAAGATGCATTTATCCCTAGAAAACTTTAAAATTCTAAAAATTGAAAAAAATGTAATATATTGATTTTTAAATTTATTATTAACGTTGTTACATTTAATTGCTGAGAAAAACATAATATTTGAATATGTTAAATCAAGAAAAATATAAGTAATGGACACAATTGTATAAAATACACTTTCGTGGATGAATATTATAAATAGCAATTGGAAGCTTTAATGATGTGTAAAGCATAGATCTTTAGAAGGAAGTGGGGAAACTTGCTATTAGAGTCCATTGCTTTTACTTTTCCCTCAATAATATGTTTGCAAACAAAAATTATATAAATCATTTCAAATTGCATTATGGCAAATGAGACAATTTAAAAAATTTCAAACTTTATATTCAACTAATTATTGATAAAGCATTTATCTTTAAAAACCTTAAAATTCTAAAAATTCAGAAAATACAATGTTTTGCTTTTTACTTTATTATTAATGTCATTGCATTTGATTCGTGTGAAAGAATTATTATTTCAATATGTTGACTGAAGAAAAATACAAGTAATGGAATAAATTGTATAAAATATACTTTAGGGGATGAATATTATAAATACCAATTCTAAGTTTCAATGTTGTGTCAAGCATATATTTCTAAAAGGGAGTGGGGAAACTTCTTACAAAAGTCCATTACTTTTGTTTTTTCTCAAGTAATATATTACAAGAAAAAAAATTATATAAATCATTCCAAATTGCATTGAGGCAAAGGAGACAATTAAGAAAATTGCCAATTTTAAATTCAACAAATTATTGACAAGGCATTTATCCCTGAAAGACTTCAAAATTCTAAAAATTGAGAAAGCCCAATGTTTTGACTTTTAAATTTATTGTTAAAGTCATCGCATTTGATTAGTAAGAAAAACATAATATTTAAATATGTTAATTAGACAAAAAATACAAATAATGGACTCAAGTGTATAAAAAACACTTTAGTGGATGAATATTATAAATAGCAATCCCCAACTTCAATGATAGGTGAAGCATATATCTCTAGAGTAGAGTGGGGAAACTTCTTATTAGAATTCATTGCATTTGCTTTTCCTTAAGTAATAAATTTGTAGACAAAATTTATATAAATCATTTCAAATTGCATTGTGGCTAAGGAGACAATTAAAAAAATTGCAAAATTTAAATTCAACTTATTATTGACAATCCATTTATCCCTAAAATATTTTAAAATTCTAAAAATTGAAAAATTGCAATTATTAATTTTTAAATTTATTGTTAATGTTGTTGTATTTGATTGGTGAGAAGAACATAATATTTGAATATGTTAAGTCAAGAAAAATACATGTAATGGACACAA
Source organism: Bruguiera hainesii (assembly GCA_023213295.1). Lineage (NCBI taxonomy): Eukaryota > Viridiplantae > Streptophyta > Magnoliopsida > Malpighiales > Rhizophoraceae > Bruguiera > Bruguiera hainesii. The sequence goes on from JAHOYR010004179.1 coordinate 5,658, forward strand.
TTGTATAAAATATACTTTAGTGGATGAATATTATGAATAACAATCCCTAGATTCAATGATGAGTGAAGTATATATCTTTATAGGGGAGTGGGAAAACTTCTTATTCGAGTCCATTGCATTTGCTTTTCCTTAAGTAACAAGTTTGTAGACAAAAATTATATAAATCATTTCAAATTGCATTATAGCTAGGGAGATGATTGAAAAAATTGAAAAATTTAAATTCAACTGATTATTGACAATGCATTTATCCCTAGAAGACTTTAAAATACAAAAAAATGAAAAAACACAATGTTTTGATTTTTAAATTTATTGTTAATATTGTTGCATTTCATTAGTGAGAAAAACATAATATTTGAATATGTTAAATCAAGAAAAATACATGTAATGAACTCAATTATATAAAATATTCTTTAGTGGATCAATATTATAAATAACAACTAAAAGTTTTAATGGTGTATCAAGCATATATCTCTAGAGAGGAGTGGGAAAACTTGTTATTAGAATCCATATGTTTTGCTTTTCCCTAAGTAATATGTTTAAAGACAAAAATTATATAAATTATTTCATATTGGATCATAGCAAAAGAGACAACCAAGAAAATTGCAAAATATAAATTCAACTAATTACTGACAATACATTTATTCCTAAAAAACTATAAAATTCTAAAATTTGAAAAAATCCAATGTTTTGATTTTTAAATATATTGTTAAAGTCATCCTATTTGATTGCTAAGAAAAACATAACATTTGAATATGTTAATTAAGAAAAAAAATACAAATAATGGACTCAATTGTATAAAATACACTTTAGTAGATGAATATTATCAATAACAATCCTTAGCTTTAACGATAGGTGAAGAATATATCTCTAGAGGGGAGTGGGGAAACTTCTTATTTGAGTCGATAACATTTGCTTTTCCTTAAGTAACAAGTTTGTAGACAAAAATTATATAAATCATTTCAAATTGCATTATGGCTAAGGAGACGATTGAAAAAATTGCAAAATTTAAATTCAACTGATTATTGACAATGCATTTATCCTCAGAAGACTTTAAAATACAAAAAATTGAAAAAATGTAATGTTTTGATTTTTAAATTTATTATTAATGTTGTTGCATTTGATTGTTAAGAAAAATATAATATTTGAATATGTTAAATCAACAAAAATACATGTAATAGACTCAATTATATAAAATACACTTTAATGGTTGAATATTATAAATAACAATCCTTAACTTCAATAATGGGTAAACCATACATCTCAAGAGGGGCATAGGGGAACTTCTTATTAAAGTCCATTGCATTTGCTTATTCATAAGTAATAAGTTTGTAGACAAATTTTATATAAATCATTTCAAATTGCATTGTTGCTAGAGAGACAATTAAAAAATAATTGCAAAATTTAAATTCAACAAATTATTGACAATGCATTTATTCCTAGAAATGCAATGTTTTGATTTTTAAATTTATTATTAATATTGTTGCATTTGATTAGTGAGAAAAATATAATATTTGAATATGTTAAATCAAGAAAAATATTAGTAATAGACACAATTGTATAAAATACATTTTAGTAGATGGATATTATAAATAGAAATTGGAAGTTTCACTAGTGTGTCAAGCATATATCTTTATAAGGGAGTGGGAAAATTTGTTTTTAGAGTCCATATGTTTTTCTTTTCCTTAAGTAATATGTTTGAAAACATAAATTATATAAATCATTTTATATTGCATTGTAGTAAAAAAGACAATTAAGAAAATTGCAAAATTTAAATTCAACTAATTACTAATAATGCATTTGTCCCTAGAAAAATTAAAATTATAAAAATTAAAAAAATCAAATGTTTTGATTTTTAAATTTATTGTTAAGTCATCACATTTGATTGGTAAGAAAAACATAATATTTGAATATGTTAATTAAACAAAAATATAAGTAATGGACTCAATTGTATGAAATATATTTTAGTGGATGAATATTATGAATACCAATCCCTATCTTTAATGATAGGTGAAGCATAAATCTCTATAAGGGAGCGAGGAAACGTTTTATTTGAGTCCATAGCATTTGCTTTTCCCTAAGTAATACGTTTAGAGACAAAGATTATATAAATCATTTCATATTGTATTATAGCAAAAGCGACAATTAAGAAAAATGCAAAGTTTCAATTGAAATAATTATTGACAATGCATTTATCCTTAGAATACTTCAAAATTGTAAAAATTGAAAAAATCTAATGTTTTGATTTTTCAATTTATTATTAATGTAATGGCATTTGATTGGTAAGAAACACATAATCTTAGAATATGTTAATTAAACAAAAATACAAGTAATGGACTCAATTGTATAAAATATACTTTAATAGATGAATATTATAAATAGCAATCCCAACTTCAATGATGGGTGAAGTATATATCTCTAGAGGGGCGTGGGAAATTTCTTATTCAAGTTCATTGCATTTGTTTTTCCTTAAGTAATAAGTTTCTAGACAAAAATTATATAAATCATTTCAAATTGCATTGTGGCTAGGGAGACGATTGAAAAAAATTGCAAAATTTAAATTTAACTGATTATTCACAATGCATTTATCCCTAAAACACTTTAAAATTCAAAAAATTGAAAAACAAAATGCAACGTTTTGATTTTTAAATTTAGTGTTAATGTTGTTAAATTTGATTGGTGAGAAAAACATAATATTTGAATATATTAAATGAAGAAAGATACGAGTAATGGACACAATTATATAAAATACACTTTAGTAGATGAATGTTATAAGTAGCAATCAAAAGTTTCGTTGTTGTGTCAAGCATATATCTTTAGAGGGAGTGGGGAAACTTTTTATTAGAGTCTATTTCGTTTGTTTTTTCTTAAGTAATATGTTTGAAGACAAAAATTATATAAATGATTTGAAATTGCATTAAGGCAAAGGAGACAATGAAAGAAATTGCAAAATTTAAATTCAACTAATTATTGACAATGTATTTACCCTTAGAAGACTTCAAAATTCTAAAAATTGAAAAAGTCGAATAGTTTGATTTTTAAATTTATTCTTCAAGCCATGACATTTGATTTATAAGAAAAACATAATATTTGAGTATGTTAATTAAACAAAAATACAAGTAATGGTCTCAATTATATAAAATGCACTTTAGTGAATGAATACTATAAATTACAATCCAAGCGTCAATGATGGGTAAAGCATATATTTCTAGAGGGGCATAGGGAAATTTCTTATTAGAGTACATTGCATTTGTTTTTTCTTAGGTAATAAGTTTGTTCATAAAATTTTTATAAATCATTTCAAATTGCATTGTGGCTAGGGAGAAAATTAAAAAAATTACAAAATTCAAAATTCAACTAATTATTAGCAATCCATTTATCCTTATAAGACTTTAAAATTTAAATTTAACTAATTATTCACAATGCATTTATCCCTAAAAGACTTTTAAATTCTAAAAATTGAAAAAATACAATGTATTGATTTTGAAATTTATTATTAATGTTGTCGCATGTGATTCGTGAAAAAAACATAATATTTAAATATGTTAAATCTAGAAAAATACAAGTAATGAACACAATTGTATAAAATACATTTTTCTAGATGAATATTATAAATAGCAACCAGAAGCTTCAAAGGTCTGTCAAGCATATATCTCTAGAGGTGAGTAGGGAAACTTGTTCTAAAAGTCCATATGTTTTGCTTTTCCCTATGTAATATGTTTGAAAACTAAGATTATATAAATCATTTCATATTGCTTTGTAGCAAAAGAGACAATTAAGAAAATTGCAAAATTTCAATTCAACTAATTATTGACAATGCATTTATTCCTAAAAGATTTCAAAATTCTAAAAATTGAAAAAATCCAATGTTTTCATTTTTAAATTTATTGTTAATGTCATGGCATTTGATCGGTAAGAAAAAAATAATATCTGAATATGTTAATTTAACAAAAATACAAGTAATGGACTTAATTGTATAAAATACACTTTAGTTAATGAATATTATAAATAGCAATCTCAGCTTCAATGATGGGTAAAGCATATATCTCTAAAGGGGTGTGGGGAAACTTTTTATTTGAATCCATTGCATTTTCTTTTCCTTAAGTAATAAGTTTGTAGATGAAAATCATATAAATCGTTTTAAATTGCATTGTGGTAAGGGAGATGTAGAAAAAATTCTTATTAGAGTCTATTGTTTTTGCTTTTCCGCAAGTAATATCTTTGAAGACAAAAATGATATCAATCATTTCAAATTTCATTGAGGCTAGGGAAACGATTGAAAAAATTCTTATTAGAATCCATTACTTTTGCTTCTCCCCATGTAATATCTTTGAAGAAAAAAATTATATAAATTACTTTAAATTGCATTGATACAAAGTAAACAATTAAGAAAATTGAAAAATTTAAATTTTGCAAATTATTGATAATGCATTTATCCCTGGAAGACTTCAAAATTCTAAAAATTAAAAAAAAAATCCAACGTTTTGATTTTTAAATTTATTATTAATGTTATTACATTTGATAGATAGAAAAACATAATATTTGAATATATTAATTAAACAAAAATACAAGTAATAGACTCAAATGTATAAAATACATTTTAGTGGATAAATATTATGAATAACAATCTCTAACTTCAATGATGAATAAAGTATATATCTCTAAAAAGGAGTGAGAAAACTTTTTATTCGAATCCATTGCATTTGCTTTTCATTAAGTAATAAGTTTATGGACAAAAATTATATAAGTCATTTCAAATTGCATTATGGCTAGGGAGACGATTGATAAGATTGCAAAATTTAAATTCAACTAATTATTGACAATGCATTTATCCTTAAAAGACTTTAAAATTTAAAAAATTGGAAAAATGCAACGTCTTGATTTTTAAATTTATTATTAATTTTGTTGCATTTGATTGGTGAAAATAACATAATATGTGAATACGTTGTTGTTTCCACAGCCTTGTATGGGTTGTAATTGTTGTCAACTAGAGTTAAGTGTGCAAGAAAGTAAAGCCACATGGAAGGGCAAAAAAGTAAATCTGTCGTGTAAGAGCAAGAATGTAAATCTAGCACGTAAGCCCTATTAGGATTTCATGGAAGAGAGTATATAAAGGTCTTGGAAGACAAAACTGGTTAAGGCCAACACAATTGAATAAATGGCAACCCTACAACAACCAGCCAAAAGGAAGAGAAACGCAAATCAGAAATGCCTCTTGCAAGCAAACTAGAAACACACAACCAGCAAGAGGAGAAATAAGAAACAGACCACCCGGAAAAGTAGACAGCAGACCTGGTATCTGTGAGACTACTCGGAAGAGAAAACAACAAACCTGGTATCCGTGAGACCACCCAGAAGAGAAGACAGCAAACCTGGTATCCATGAGACCACCCAGAAGAGAAGACAATAGACTAGAAGCATGAGGCAGGCCGAAAGACATGAACCAGAAAAACTAGTAGCGTAAGGCAGGCCAAGAGATGTGAAACGGCAGACCAGAAGCGTGGGTGTATGTCAGGAGATGGCGTGAGACCAGAACGTGCAACAGCGTGATAGACCATAAGTGTGAGGACAGGCCATGAAACAGTAAGACCATGAAATAGGAGATGGGTGAGGCCATGAGACGGTGAAAGCAGGAGCTGTGCGAGACAACCTAGAGAAGGAATTTGGTGAAGCATCGAAAAGAACTCAACATATTTCCAAATTTCTTCAAGAGAGGTTAAAGAGCTTTGCGGTGAACTTCTAAGCGACAGTGGAGCAGCCTTTCAATTCATCAAAGGCAAGACAAGTTAGAAGAAGGGTAGACATAGTAAGTGACACTCTTTGTATTGTATTTGCTTAGTAATTGCAATAATGAAAGGAGCAGAAGATTAAGACATCCATTGTAACTGGAATTCTCAAGTATAGTGGATAGTCTCGGTAAGGGAGAGCCCCTACCATCGTGGATGTACATCATGTTGATGGAACCATGTAAATCTTGTGTGTCCTTAATTTGCTTTACGTTCTGTGTTTTGAATTGAGTTGCGAACGCTGCTAAAGTAGCAGTCAACCCATAACTTAATGAAGACCTAAACAAGAACTTCTGAATTGTCTATTAGGCAAGGTGTTTGAAAGGTGACTTTGGGGACTATTGTGATTAGTAGGTAGCAATAGATTTACCTTAGTTGAATTTGAGAAAGAGTTCGCTTTTAAGAAGAGACTAGAGTTGTTCACTTACCTGCAAATTGCAGGTATCAGAGCACCCTTCTCAGTATCATAAACTAGTAGATCCTAGGGTGAAGTTGGGAACTTCAATTGGTATCAGAGCACAGGTTCACTAGGATAAAGCTTAACAGTTTGGTGTACTAGTTTGAAGAGCTCCAGAAGTTTTAACTTGTTCAGCATACTGAGAAATAGATGCCAATACCAGCACTACTTACAGCAAGAAGGTTCCAATCTTCAATGGAACCAACTACCATATGTGGAGAGCGAGAATGCAGATGATATTTGCAACCATAGGCATGAACATGGTGAAATCTGTACAGGAGGGTTTTGAGCCTCCAAAAGAAGGTAAAGATCTAACCCCAGAGGAATTAAGACAGTTTGAGATAAATGAGAAGGCCTTGAACGTCATCATTTCAGCATTGCAGATGCTGAATATGCTAAAGTTATGGACTGCAAATCTGCCAAGGAGATATGGGACAAATTGCAGAAAGTCTATGAAGGTGATGACAGAATGAAGGAGGCCAAGCTTCAAGTTTTCAAGGAGATATATAAATCTCTCAGAATGCAGAAAAATGAGACACTCCAAGAGTTCTTCACTAGGGTTATTGATACTATAAACGATCTTAGAAGTCATAGGAAGAATAAGAATGACTCATCTATTGTGAAGAAAATTATGAGAATTCTGCCTGAGAGGTTTGCCTCAAAGGTGGTAGTCATAAAGGAGAGTAGAGATCTCAATTCTATGTTTCTGCATGATCTCCAATGCAATCTCATTGCATATGAGATGAGAATAAAGTCAACGGAGAGCTCCTCAACATCGAAGGTATGAAAGGAGGCAGCTTTCAAAGCTATGAAACACTTAAAGATAAAAGAAGAGGAAGAATCATCCAGTGAGGATGACAATGATGATGAGGAAGAAAGTGAAGGTGAAGTATTGGCATACTTCCTAAGGAAGTTCAAAAAGGGGTCTAAGAAGGGAAAAGGACAGGTGTGGGCAGACTAGACACTTTGCTTCCCAGTGCAAAGTGAAACTTGATGATGAAGATGAGGATGGTGATGATGAGCCGAATTCAAAATGGAGAAGACCATCATTCAAATCAAAGAAGTCCAGCAAGAAGACTGCCAACCCACAGAAGAAGAAGAGAGGCTCATTCAAGAGTTATGTGAGTCAGATAAAAGAAGCTGATGAGGAGGAAGATGAAGAATCATCAGATGAGCATGCCTTTATGGCATCAGCTCAAGGTGGTAGTTCAACCTCTAAAGAGGAAGAGGAGGTTGATGAAGAAGAACCAGATCTTGAAGCTGAGTTAGAAGCAGCTTCAAAGGAGATAATCAAAAGGGGTAGAACCATAAGAAGGTTTGAGGCCTATATAAAACAAATTGAAGCAAAGTCTGAGGAAGCTGAAAGTCAAAAGGATGAAATAAGGGCTGAACACATTGACTTGAAGAGAAGATTTGAAGAACAGATCAAAATATGTGAAGACCTTATAATGGAACTTGGCTCAAGGATTTCAAAATTTGAAGGAATAGAGAAAGAGTTGCTGAGACTTCAGCAATAACTCAAAAGGAGTGAAGAGAATGTGCAAAGCTTGAAATGATAGGAGAAACAAGTTTTGCAAGAAAAAAGAAGAATGAAGAGAAAGTGCAGCAATCTGAGGCTGCATTGCTTAAAGATAATAAGAATGTGCCACAGAAGTTGAAAGAGAAGGTTGTGACTCAGAAGAAGATAGTTGAGAATAAAGAGGATTTGAAGAAGCAACCTAGGGTGGCAAACAAAAATGAAGAAAAGAAGGTCAGCCAGTAAAGGGCTACGGCTGAACAGAAAAAGGAAAAGAAGGTGGCTGAAATGAAAGCCACACAAGCAAAGAAGCCAGCCACCTTGCCTACACAGCAAGTAATGAACAAAAGAAAACAAGCTGTGATTAGACCCAAGAAGAGGCAGTTTCAAGGTCACTGTCTTTATTGTGGAGTTTGGGGTCATAAAGCAAGTAATTGCTGGTGGAGAAGGCCAGTATATGTCTCCAACTTGAGAAGATATGATGCTGCATACAGGGGGAGACAATACAAAATTCAGAGGAGAACACCTATCGTGAGTTCGTGCACATACTGTAAAAAGCAAGGACATACTAACAAGGAGTGTTGGTGGAAGCCCAAAGCAGTGGTTTCAAAGAATAAGTTTGTTGTATTGGCAGATTTGGAACAGTGTGAAAGGTGCGGGCAGGATGGCCATAATGCCAAGAGATGTATGACACTTCTCCCTGAGCAAGAGATGACACTCAATGGCACTGTGAAAACAAGCAATGTAGTCAAAGCTGAGAAAAAGGAAAAAGTTATCTTCCAGCCAGTTCAAAAGAAGGAATATAAAGCTAAAAGGGAGGTGGCTAATATAGCTGAAATTGCACTCAAAGCTGACTACAAGGATAAGTGGATCCTTGACAATGGATGCACATTACGCATGACGAGAGACAAGAGTAAATTGTCAAAGCTAAACAAGTCAAGAGAAGGCAATGTTAAGTTTGACAATGATGATTCACTCAACATCAATGGTTAGGGGCCAATAAACATTGGAAGAGGAAAGCTGAAAGATGTTCTGCACGACTCAGATATAATCTAGCATCTATCAGCAAACTATGTAATGAAGACCATAAGGTAATATTCACAAAAACAGGTTGCTAGGTAAAGAGTAAAGAAGGCAATATTGTTGCAGCCGGGAAGAGAACATCTGAAAATTTGTATGTGATTAATGAAGAAAGAGATCCTCTTGCAACTAAGGCTGTGCAAGAAAGAAAGCCAAAGAAAACGTGGACCAGTGCTCATCAAGAAAATCATATCATAGGTGACCCATCAACAGGAGTTACAACAAGAAGAAAAATTATGGGAGCTACTGCTTTACTCTCACAAGTTGAACCTAAATCTATTGAAGAGGCTACACAAGATCTAACTAAATCTCTATCCATAGAGCTCTTTGAAAAGTATAGAATGAGTCTGTCTATGTGAATGCCTCCTCAAGCCTGAAAATCAAGTGAATCCTCCATCTTTACTTTGCGAGTTTTTCAGATTTGTAATTGGTTGGCAAAGGGGGAGAGAAGCAACAGTGCAGGGGGAGCTGTTAAGGAAGGGGGAGTGCATATTTAGGGGGAGTTGTAATCCATCTACTTCTAGATTATTACTCTAAGAAGATTATGAAGGATTGCTGCAAAATGGCTTTTGTTATGAGTGTTGCCAATAATTACAAAGGGGGAGATTGTTGTTCCCACAGCCTTATATGGGTTGTAATTATTGTCAACTAGGGTTAAGTGTGCAAGAAAGTAAAGTCACATGGAAGGCCAGAAAAGTAAATCCACTGCATAAGGGCAAGAATGTAAATTCGTTACGTAAGTCCTATTAGGGTTTCATGGAAGAGAGTATATAAAGGCCATGGAAGAGAGTATATAAAGGCCTTGGAAGACAAAACTAGTTAAGGCCAACACAATTGAATAAACGACAACCCTACAACAACCAGCCAAAAGGAAGAGAAAAGCAAATCAGAAACGCCTCATGCAAGCAAACCAAAAACACACAACCAGTAAGAGGAGAAATATGAAACAGACCACCCGGAAGAGAAGATAGAGACCACCCGGAAGAGAAGACAGCAGACCTGGTATCTGTGAGACCACCCAGAAGAGAAGACAACAGACCTAGTATCCGTGAGACCACCCAAAAGAGAAAACAGCAGACCTAGTATCCGTGAGACCACCCAGAAGAGAAGACAACAGACCTGGTATCCGTGAGACCACCCAGAAGAGAAGACAATAGATTTGGTATCCGTGAGACCACTCGGAAGAGAAGACAGTAGACCTGGTATCCATGAGACCACTCGAAAGAGAAGACAGCAAACCAGAAGCATGAGGCAGGCCAAAAGACGTGAACCGGAAAAACCAATAACATGAGGCAGGCCAAGAGACATGAAACGGCAGACCAGAAGCGTGGGTGTATGTCAGGAGACAACGTGAGACCAGAACGTGCAACGACGTGACAAACTAGAAGCATGAGGACAAGCCGTGAAACAATAAGACCGTGAAATAGGAGACAGGTGAGACCTTGAGACGGTGAAAATAAGAGTTGTGTGAGACAACCTAGAGAAGGAATTCGGCGAAGCATCATAAAGAACTTAACGTATTTCCATATTTCTTCAAGAGAGGTTAAAGAGCGTTGCGGTGAACTTCTAAGTAGTAGTGGAGCAGCCTTTCAATTTAACAAAGGCAAGACAAGCTAGAAGAAGGGTAGACACAGTAAGTGACACTTTTTGTATTATACTTGCTTAGTAATTGCAATAGTGAAAGGAGCAGAAGATTAAGATATCCATTGTAACTAGAATTCTCAAGTATAATGGATAGTCTCAATAAGGGAGAACCCCTACCATCGTGGATGTACGTCACATTGATGGAACCACATAAATCTCATGTGTCCTTAATTTGCTTTACATTCTGTGTTTTGAATTGAGTTGTGAATGCAGTTAAAGTATCACCCAACCCATAGCCTAACGAAGACCTAAACAAGAACATCTGAATTGTCTATTAGGCAAGGTGTCTGAAAGGTGACTTTGGGGACTATTATGATTAGTAGGTAGTAATAGATCTACCTTAGTCAAATTTGAGAAAGAGTTCACTTTTAAGAAGAGACTGAAATTGTTCACTTACTTGCGAATTATGAATTGTGGTGATACTGATTCACCCCCCTCTCAATATCACAAACTAGTAGATCTTAGGGTGAAGTTAGAAACTTCATATGTTAAATCAAGAAAAATACAACTAATCGACAAAATTGTATAAAATACACTTTAGTGGATGAATATTGTAAATAGCTACTGGAAGTTTCAATGGTGTGTCAAGCATATATCTCTAGATGAGAGTGGAGAAACTTGTTATTATAATCCATATGTTTTGCTTTTCCCTAAATAATATGTTTGAAGACAAAAATTATATAAATCATTTCAAATTGCATTGCAACAAAATTCAACTAATTATTGACAATACTTTTATCCTTAGAAGACTTTAAATTTCTAAAAATTGAAAAAATCCAATGGTTTGATTTTTAGATTTATTGTTAATGTCATGATATTTGATTGGTAAGAAACACATAAAATTTAAATATGTTAATTAAACAAAAATACAAGTAATGGACTCAATTGTATAATATACATTTTAATGGATGAATATTATAAATACCAACCAGAAGTTTCAATGGTGTGTCAAGCATATATCTTTAGAGGTGAGACAGGAAACTTGTTTTAAGAGTCCATATGTTTTGCTTTTTCGTAAGTAATTTGTTTGAAAACAAAAATTATATAAATCATTTCATATTACATTGTAGCAAAAGAGACAATTAAGAAAATTTCAAATTTTAAATTCAACTAATTACTGACAATGCATTTATACCTAGAAGACTTTAAAATTCTGAAATTGAAAAAATCCAATATTTTGAAGTTTAAATTTATTGTTAAAGCCATGACATTTGATTGGTAAGAAAAATATAATATTTGAATATGTTAATTAAACAAAAGTACAAGTAATGGACTCAATTGTATAAAATACACTTTAGTTGATGAATATTATAAATAGAAATCAAAAGTTTCAAGGTTGTGTCAAGCATATATCTCTAGAGAGGAGTGCGAAAACTTCTTATTAAAATCCATTGCTTTTGCTTTTTCTCAAGTAATATGTTTGAAGACAAAAATTATATAAATCTTTTCAAATTGCATTGAGGAAAAGGAGACAATGAAGAAAATATCAAAATTTACATTCAACTAATTATCGACAATGCATTTATCCCTAGAAGACTCCAAAATTCTGAAAATTGAAAAAATCCAATATTTTAATCTTTAAATTTATTGTTAAAATCATGACCTTTGATTGGTAAGAAAAACATACTATTTAAGTATGTTAATGAAACAAAAATACAAGTAACAAACTCAATTGTATAAAATATAGTTTAGTGAATGAATATGATAAATAGTTCCAATTTGGCGTCCAAGATGAGGTAGATCCTTAGTTCTGCCCAAATCGTGTGGAACCCTTTCGTTTGAGTTGCCTCTCAACTTTCATGGCCATCTGTACCATGTCTTCTAATTCCATATAGTGTTACAATTCAACCACGTTTGCTATGTCCCTATTTAGCCCTTGCAGAAATCGAGCCATGGTTGCTTCTTTATCTTCTTCTACATTCGCCTGAATCATGGTAATCTCCATCTCCTTGTGGTAATCCTCCAAACTTTTGGTGCCCTCAGTAAGCCCTTGCAGCCTTTGGTACAGCTCCCTGTAATAGTGATTAGGGAC
>JAHOYR010004194.1:0-11960 GCA_023213295.1 Bruguiera hainesii
ATGATGAATGTATAAGCTATTTTCTCTGGTTCTTTGAGAACTAATTCCCAAGAGAGTATAAAGTCAGCATCATTAGCATACAAATCAATAATGTGCTCAAACCCCAACAACTTAATGCTCAAAGTGCTAATCAATGTATACCGACGTGACAATGCGTCAGCAACAACATTTTTCTTACCTCATTTGTATTGAATTACATAAGGAAAGGTTTCAATAAATTCAACCCATTTTGCATGTCTCCTGTTCAACTTACCTTGCCCCTTCAAGTATTTTAAGGACTCATGATCAGTATGAATTACAAACTCCTTGGGCCAAAGGTAATGCTGCCACGTTTCTAAAGTCCTAACAAGTGCATACATTTCTTTATCATAAGTTGGATATTTTAATGTTGCCCCACTCAACTTCTCACTAAAGAATGCAATAGGTCGTTTCTCTTGCATGAGAACTCCCCCAATCCCAATGCCTGATGCATCAAATTTAATTTCAAAGATCTTAGAAAAATCAGGCAAAGCAAGAAGTGGTGCATTACACAACTTAGTCCTAAGCAAATCAAAGGCATCTTGTTGTTCCTTACTCCACTTGAAACCCACACTCTTTTTAATCACCTCACTCAATGGTGTAGCTATAGTACTAAAATCCTTAATGAACCTCCTATAAAAGCTAGTCAAACCATGGAAACTCCTTACATCACTCACACTCTTAGATGTAGGCCATTCTTGAATTGCCTTAATTTTCTGTTTATCAACCTCTATGCCATGAGCAGATACAACATAACCCAAGAAAATAACATGATCCTTGCAAAAATCACATTTCTTCACATTGGCATACAATTTCTCTTTCCTCAAAACATCAAGCACGCAATGCAAATGTTCAACATGCACTTCTAGATTCCTACTGTATACTAATATGTCATCAAAATAAGCCACGACAAACTTTCCTAAGAAAGGTCTCAAAACATGATTCATTAATCTCATAAAAGTACTAGGTGTATTAGTCAAACCAAAGGGCATAACTAACCATTCATACAAACCATGCTTGGTCTTGAATGCAGTTTTCCATTCGTCTCCTTCCCTCATCCTAATTTGATGGTACCCACTATTAAGGTCAATTTTAGAGAAGTGACATGCACCATGTAATTCATCTAACATATCATCAAGCCTAGGTATAGGATGTCGATACTTAACTGTTATTTTGTTGATAGCTCTACAATCGACACACATCCTCCAAGATCCATCTTTCTTTGGCACAAGCAACACTGGCACTGCACTTACATGTCCCTTCTTCATCAACTGATCAACTTGCCTCTGAAGCTCCTTTGTCTCCTCAGGATTACTTCTATACGCTGGTTTATTGGGAATAGGAGCCCTAGGAATAAGATCAATGTGGTGTTCAATCCCTCTCCTTGGAGGTAAACCGTCTGGGATCTCCTCAGGGAATACATCATTATAATCCTGCAACAAAGATGAAATGACACTAGGCAAAGATGAGTCAAGGTCATTGTTAGAGAAATAAGAATCCTTGTAAAGGATCAAGATTATTTGTTGCCTAGCTTGGAAGGCAACCCTAACATCTGCTACTTTTGCAAACACACTCACTTGTTTTCTTTCATCTTCACTCTTGTGAACCTGACCACTCTTGTACTTAGCACTCTCAAATGCATTTACCTTCTTTTTCTCTCCCTCACTTTCTTTTCTCTCAACTATCTCTTTCTTTTCGCTCCTCCTCTTTTGCTAAAGCCTCACTTGGTCTTCATACACTTGTTTTGGAGTCAATGGAACAAGTGTAAATGATTTTCCATCCATGGTGAAAGAATAGCGGTTCTTATAACCATCATGCAAAACTTTTCTATCAAATTGCCAAGGATGGCCCAATAACAAATGCCTAGCCTGCATTGGTACAACATCACAAAATAGCTCGTCCTTATATCTACCAATGGAAAATGGAACCATAACTTGTTTAGTCACTTTCACCACTCCACTGTCATTCAACCATTGCAAATTATACAGTCTAGGGTGTTTGGTTGTAGGCAAGTTTAATTTGTCCACCAACTCTGTACTTGCTACATTAGTGCAACTACCGCCATCAATGATCAAGCAACATAGTATATCTTGAACTAAACATCGAGTATGAAAAATATTTTCCCGCTGCATCTCAATGTCATCCTCCTCCTTAACCTGCACACTAAGGGCTCTCCTTGATACTAAAAGTCGTCCACCATGCTCTGGATACTCTATCCCTTCATCAACATCACTAGCATCTTCTAGTGGTGGCATTTGGTCTTCATCACTAGCATCACTGCCAGACAAATAGTCACCATTCTCCTTAAGGTATATGGTTCTCTTATTAGGACATTGTGAAGCCACATGACCCCTACCCAGACATCTAAAGCATTTGATGTCTCTAGTTTTTCCTTGGGTGCCCTCAAGTTTTTCTTCAGATTTTCCCCTTTCCAGGCTGGCCCCACTAGTCTGAGGTCTATGTGAATTGGTTTTAAGTTTAGAAGTCATCTTCTCTTCCTTCTTCCTCCAGTTTGACTTCCAAATAGATGAACCCGTTTTTTTTTTTTGGGGGGGGTTTACTAATGGGTACTTCTGTAGAAGAAACAAATATCAGAAGAGAAACCCACGAAATACATGATTTTTGTTTTTGCTTTTGTTTTCTTTTTGTGTTTTTTTGTTTCTCTTTTCTGTTATTCAATCAACAATGAAGAATACACGAAATAGATGATAACAAAAGTATAACTGACCTGAGTTAGAGCCCAGGCTCTGATACCACCTGATAAGAGTTTGAACCCTAACTCCACCACAAAAGCTAGCTCAAGAATGGAGGGTTGACCCAACCCTTATAAACAGCCCAAAGACCCCCTCAGGAACTGATGTGGGACACATCACATTGTTTAAAGGAATTCAACATATTCCTAGTCCCAAGAGTGTATAGATGAGGATGTTGCAGTGAATTTAGTGAATCATGTGGTCACACAAACTGTTTTCATCATCATTTGGTGTGAATGAGTCATTGCCACAAAAAGTGGAGCCGTGTTATTAAGAAATGAGGAGAAGGTCTCATTTCTGAGTAATTAAGCATCAAATACTTGTGAGAAATGCTTGAAATCATCAAAGACTCATTGTTAAAGCAATTGCACCTATTCCTAGCTCCAAGAGAGTATAAATGAGGTTGTTGCAGTGAATTTATTGAATGATGTCATCACGCAAGCTCTTTTCTACGTCATTTAGTGTGAATCAGTCTTTACAACGAAAAGTGGAGCCTTGTTATTAAGAAATGAAGAGAAGGTCTCATGTTTGAGTAATTGAGCATGAAATACTTGTGAGAAATGCTTGAAATCAATCAAGACTCATTGTTAAAGCAATTGCACTTATTCCTAGCTCCAAGAGTGTATAGATGAGGTTGTTGCAGTGAATTTAGTGAATTATGTCGTCACACAAGCTCTTTTCTGCGTCATTTAGTGTGAATGAGTCTTTACAACGAAAAGTGGAGCCATGTTATTAAGAAATGAAGGGAAGGTCTCATTTCTGAGTAATTAAGCATGAAATAGTTGTGAGAAATGCTTGAAATCAATCAAGACTCATTGTTAAAGCAATTGCACCTATTCCTAGCTCCAAGAGAGTATAGATGAGGTTGTTGTAGTGAATTTAGTGAATGATGTCGTCACACAAGCTCTTTTCAGCGTCATTTAGTGTGAATGAGTCTTTACAACGAAACGTGGAGCCTTGTTATTAAGAAATGAAGAGAAGGTGTCATTTCTGAGTAACTAAGTATCAAATACTTGTGAGAAATGCTGAAAAACATGAAAGACACATTGTGTAAAGCAATTAAACATATTCCTAGTCCCAAGAGTGTATAGATGAGGTTGTTGCAGTTAATTTAGTGAATGATGTGGTCTCACAAACTGTTTACAACGGAAAGTGGAGTCTTGTGATTAAGAAATGATGAGAAGGTCTCATTTTTGATTAATTAAGCATCAAATACTTGTGAGAAATACTTGAAATCATCACAGATTCATTGTTTAAAGCAATGGAACATATTCCTAACTCCAAGAGAGTATAGATGAGGTTGTTGGAGTGAATTTAGTGAATGACGTGGTCACACAAGCACTTTTCATCGTCATTTAGTGTGAATGAGTCTTTACAACGAATAGTGGAGCCTTGTTATTAAGAAATGATGAGAAGGTCTCATTTTTGAGTAATTATGCATCAAATACTTGCGAGAAATGCTGGAAACCATCAAAGACACATTGTTTAAAGGAATTCAACATATTCCTAGTCCCAAGAGTGTATAGATGAGGATGTTGCAGTGAATTTAGTGAATCATGTGGTCAGACATACTGTTTTCAACATCATTTGGTGTGAATGAGTGATTGCAACAAAAAGTGGAGCCATGTTATTAAGAAATGAGGAGAAGGTCTCATTTCTGAGTAATTAAGCATCAAATACTTGTGGGAAATGCTTGAAATCATCAAAGACTCATTGTTAAAGCAATTGCACCTATTCCTATAGATGAGGTTGTTGCAGTGAATTTATTCAATGATGTCATCACGCAAGCTCTTTTCTGCGTCATTTAGTGTGAATGAGTCTTTACAACGAAAAGTGGAGCCATGTTATTAAGAAATGAAGAGAAGGTCTCATTTCTGAGTAACTAAGTATCAAATACTTGTGAGAAATGCTGGAAAACATGAAAGACACATTGTGTAAAGCAATTAAACATATTCCTAGTCCCAAGAGTGTATAGATGAGGTTGTTGCAGTGAATTTAGTGAATGATGTGGTCTCACAAACTGTTTTCAACATCATTTGACGTGAATTAGTCATTACAACTGAAAGTGGAGCCTTGTGATTAAGAAATGGTGAGAAGGTCTCATTTTTGATTAATTAAGCGTCAAATACTTGTGAGAAATGCATGAAATGATCAAAGACTCATTGTTTAAAGCAATTGAACATTTTCGTAGCTCCAAAAGAGTATAGATGAGGTTGTTGCAGTGAATTTAGTGATTGATCTGGTCACACAAGCTCTTTTCAACGTCATTTAGTGTGAATGAGTCATTACAACGAAAGGTGGACCCTTGTTATTAAGAAATGAAGAAAAGGTCCCATTTTTCAGTAGTTAAGCATCAAATACTTGTGAGAAATGCTGGAAGGCATCAAAGACACATTGTTTAAAGGAATTCAACATATTCCTAATCCCAAGAGAGTATATATGAGGATGTTGCAGTGAATTTAGAGAATCATCTGGTCACACTTACGGTTTTCAACATCATTTGGCACGAATGAGTCATTACAACGGAAAGTGGAGCCTTGTGATTATGAAATGATGAAAAGGTCTCATTTTTTATTAATTAAGCATCAAATACTTGTGAGAAATGCTCGAAATGATCAAAGACTCATTGTTTAAAGCAATTGAACATACTCATAGCTCCAGAAGAGTATAGATGATGTTGTTGCAGTGAATGATGTGGTCACACAGGCTCTTTTCAACATCATTTAGTGTGAATGAGTGATTACAACGAAAAGTGGAGCCTTGTTATTAAGAAATGAAGAGAAGGTCTCATTTTTGAGTAATTAAGCATCAAATACATGTGAGAAATGCTTGACATCATCACAGATTCATTGTTTAAAGCAATTGAACATATTCCTAGCTCCAAGAGAGTATAGATGAGGTTGTTGCAGCGAATTTAGGGAATGATGTCGTCACACAAGCTCTTTTCAGAGTCATTTAGTGTGAATGAGTCTTTACAACGAAAAGTGGAGCCTTGTTATTAAGAAATGAAGAGAAGGTCTCATTTCTGAGTAATTAAGCATGACATACTTGAGAGAAATGCTTGAAAGCATCAAAGACTCATTGTTAAAGCAATTGCACCTATTCCTAGCTCCAAGAGAGTATAGATGAGGTTGTTGCAGTTAATTTAGTGAATGATGTCGTCATCGAAGCTCTTTTCAGCGTCATTTAGTGTGAATGAGTCTTTACAATGAAAAGTGGAGCCTTGTTATTCAGAAATGAAGAGAAGGACTCATTTCTGAGTAACTAAGTATCAAATACTTGTGAGAAATGCTGGAAAACATGAAAGACACATTGTGTAAAGCAATTAAACATATTCCTAGTCCCAAGAGTGTATAGATGTGGTTGTTGCAGTGAATGATGTGGTCTCACAAACTGTTTTCAACATCATTTGGCATGAATGAGTCATTACAACTGAAAGTGGAGCCTTGTGATTAAGAAATGGTCAGAAGGACTCAATGTTTATTAATCGAGCATCAAATACTTGTGAGAAATGCTTGAAGTGATCAAAGACTCATTGTTTAAAGCAATTGAACATATTCGTAGCTCCAAAAGACTATAGATGAGGTTGTTGCAGTGAATTTAGTGAATGATCTGGTCACACAAGCTCTTTTCAACGTCATTTAGTGTGAATGAGTCATTACAACGAAAGGTGGAGCCTTGATAATTAGAAATGAAGAGAAGGTCTCATTTTTGAGTAATTAAGCATCAAATACTTGTGAGAAATGCTGGAAAGCATCAAAGACACAATGTTTAAAGGCATTCAACATATTCCTAATCCCAAGAGAGTATATATGAGGATGTTGCAGTGAATATAGTGAATCATCTGGTCACACTTACGGTTTTCAACATCATTTGGCATGAATGAGTCATTACAACGGAAAGTGGAGCCTTGTGATTATGAAATGATGAAAATGTCTCATTTTTGATTAATTAAGCATCAAATACTTGTGAGAAATGCTTGAAATGATCAAAGACTCATTGTTTAAAGCAATTGCACCTATTCCTAGCTCCAAGAGAGTATAGATGAGGTTGTTGCAGTGAATTTAGTGAATGATGTGGTCACACAAACTCTTTTCAATGTCATTTAGTGTGAATGAGTCATTACAACGAAAAGTGGAGCCTTGTTATTAAGAAATGAAGAGAAGGTCTCATTTCTGAGTAATTAAGCATCAAATAATTGTGAGAAATGCTTGAAAACATCAAAGACTCATTGTTAAAGCAATTGCACCTATTCCTAGCTCCAGGAGAGTATAGATGAGGTTGTTGCAGTGAATTTAGTGAATGATGTCGTCACACAAGCTCTTTTCAGCGTCATTTAGTGTGAATGAGTCATTACAATGAAACGTGGAGCGTTGTTATTAAGAAATGAAGAGATGGTCTCATTTCTGAGTAATGAAGCATCAAATAATTGTGAGAAATGCTTGAAAACATCAAAGACTCATTGTTAAAGCAATTGCACCTATTCCTAGCTCCAAGAGAGTATGGATGAGGTTGTTGCAGTGAATTTAGTGAATGATGTCGTCACACAAGCTCTTTTCAGCGTCATTTAGTGTGAATGAGTCATTACAATGAAATGTGGGGCGTTGTTATTAAGAAATGAAGAGAAGGTCTCACTTCTGAGTAATTAAGTATCAAATACTTGTGAGAAATGCTGGAAAACATGAAAGACACATTGTGTAAAGCAATTAAACATATTCCTAGTCCCATGAATGTATAAATGAGGTTGTTGCAGTGAATTTAGTGAATGATGTGGTCTCACAAACTGTTTTCAACGTCATTTCGTGTGAATGTGTCATTACAACGAAAAGTGGAGCCTTGTTATTAGGAAATGAAGAGAAGGTCTCATTTTTGAGTAATTAAGTATCAAATACTTGTGAGAAATGCTTGAAATCATCACAGATTCATTGTCTAAAGCAATTGAACATATTCCTAACTCCAAGAGAGTATAGATGACGTTGTTGGAGTGAATTTAGTGAATGACGTGGTCACACAAGCACTTTTCAGCGTCATTTAGTGTGAATGAGTCTTTACAACGAAAAGTGGAGCCTTGTTGTTAAGAAATGATGAGAAGGCCTCATTTTTGAGTAATTAACCATCAAATACTTGCGAGAAATGCTGGAATGCATCAAAGACACATTGTTTAAAGGAATTCAACATATTCCTAGTCCCAAGAGTGTATAGATGAGGATGTTGCAGTGAATTTAGTGAATCATGCAGTCACACATACTGTTTTCAACATCATTTGGTGTGAATGACTCATTGCAACAAAAAGTGGAGCCGTGTTATTAAGAAATGAGGAGAAGGTCTCATTTCTGAGTAATTAAGCATCAAATACTTGTGAGAAATGCTTGAAATCATCAAAGACTCATTGTTAAAGCAATTGCACCTATTCCTAGCTCCAAGAGAGTATAGATGAGGTTGTTGCAGTGAATTTAGTGAATGATGTGGTCTCAAAAATTGTTTTCAACATCATTTGGCATGAATGAATGATTACAACTGAAAGTGGAGCCTTGTGATTAAGAAATGGTGAGAAGGTCTCATTTTTGATTAATTAAGCGTCAAATACTTGTGAGAAATGCTTGAAATGATGAAAGACTCATTCGTTAAAGCAATTGAACATATTCGTAGCACCAAAAGAGTATAGATGATGTTGTTGGAGTGAATTTACTGAATGATCTGGTCACACAAGCTCTTTTCAACGTCATTTAGTGTGAATGGGTCATTACAACGAAAGGTGGAGCCATGATATCAAGAAATGAAGAGAAGGTCTCATTTCTGAGTAATTAGCATCAAATACTTGTGAGAAATGCTTGAAATCAATCAAGACTCATTGTTAAAGCAATTGCACCTATTCCTAGCTCCAAGAGAGTATATATGAGGTTGTTGCAGTGAATTTAGTGAATGATGTCGTCACACAAGCTCTTTTCAGCATCATTTAGTGTGAATGAGTCTTTACAACGAAACGTGGAGCCTTGTTATTCGGAAATGAAGGGAAGGTCTCATTTCTGAGTAACTAAGTATCAAATACTTGTGGGAAATGCTGGAAAACATGAAGGACACATTGTGTAAAGCAATTAAACATATTCCTAGTCCCAAGAGTGTATAGATGAGGTTGTTGCAGTGAATTTAGTGAATGATGTGGTCTCACAAACTGTTTTCAACATCATTTGGCATGAATGAGTCATTACAACTGAAAGTGGAGCCTTGTGATTAGGAAATGGTGAGAAGGTCTCATTTTTTACTAATTAAGCATCAAATACTTGTGAGAAATGCTTGAAATGATCAAAGACTCATTGTTTAAAGCAATTGAAGATATTCGTAGCTCCAAAAGAGTATAGATGAGGTTGTTGCAGTGAATTTAATGATTGATCTGGTCACACAAGCTCCTTTCAACATCATTTAGTGTGAATGAGTCATTACAACGAAAGGTGGACCCATGTTATTAAGAAATGAAGAAAAGGTCTCATTTTTGAGTAGTTAAGCATCAAATACTTGTGAGAAATGCTTGAAAGCATCAAAGACACATTGTTTATAGGAATTCAACATATTCCTAATCCCAAGAGAGTATATATGAGGATGTTGCAGTGAATTTATTGAATCATCTGGTCACACTTACGGTTTTCAACATCATTTGGCAAGAAAGTGGAGCCTTGTGATTGTGAAATGATGAGAAGGTCTCATTTTTGATTAATTAAGCATGAAATACTTGTGAGAAATGCTTGAAATGATGAAAGACTCACTGTTTAAAGCAATTGAACATATTCGTAGCTCCAAAAGGGTATAGATGAGGTTGTTGCAGTGAATTTAGGGAATGATGTGGTCACACAAGCTCTTTGCAAAATCATTTAGTGTGAATGAGTCATTACAACGAAAAGTGGAGCCTTGTTATTAAGAAATGAAGAGAATGTCTCATTTTTGAGTAATTAAGGATCAAATACTTGTGAGAAATGCTTGAAATCATCACAGATTCATTGTTTAATGTAATTGAACATATTCCTAGCTCCAAGAGAGTATAGATGAGGTTGTTGGAGTGAATTTAGTGACTGATGTGCTCACACAAGCTCTTTTCAGCGTCATTTATTGTGAATGAGTCTTTACAACGAGAAGTGGAGCCTTGTTTTTAGGAAATGATGAGAAGGTCTCATTCTTGAGTAATTAAGCATCAACTATTTGTGAGAAATGATGGGAAGCATCAAATACACATTGTTTAAAGGAATTCAACATATTCCTAATCCCAAGAGAGTATAGATGAGGATGTTGCAGTGAATTTAGTGAATCATGTGGTCACACCTACTGTTTTCAACATCATTTGGTGTGAATGAGTCGTTACAACAAAAAGTGGAGCCGTGTTATTAAGAAATGAAGAGAGGGTCTCATTTCCAAGTAATTAAGCATCAAATACTTGTGAGAAATGCTTGAAACCATCAAAGACTCATTGTTAAAGCAATTGCACCTATTCCTAGCTCCACGAGAGTACAGATGAGGTTGTTGCAGTGAATTTAGTGAATGATGTGGTCACACAAGCCCTTTTCAACGTCATTTAGTGTGAGTGAGTCATTACAACGAGAAGTGGAGCCTTGTTATTAAGAAATGAAGAGAAGGACTCATTTCTGAGTAATTAAGCATGAAATACTTGTGAGAAATGCTTAAAATCAATCAGGACTCATTGTTAAAGCAATTGCACCTACTCCTAGCTCCAAGAGAGTATAGATGAGGTTGTTGCAGTGAATTTAGTGAATGATGTCGTCACCAAAGCTCTTTCCAGCGTCATTTAGTGTGAATGAGTCTTTACAACGAAAAGTGGAGCCTTGTTATTCAGAAATGAAGAGAAGGTCTCATTTCTTAGTAACTAAGTAACAAATACTTGTGAGTGGAAAACATGAAAGACACATTGTGTAAAGCAATTAAACATATTCCTAGTCGCAAGAGTGTATAGATGAGGTTGTTGCAGTGAATTTAGTGAATCATGTGGTCTCACAAACTGTTTTCAACATCATTTGGCGTGAATGAGTCATTACAACTGAAAGTGGAGCCTTGTGATTAAGAAATGGTGAGAAGGTCTCATTTTTTATTAATTAGGCATCAAATACTTGTGAGAAATGCTTGAAATTTTCAAAGACTCATTGTTTAAAACAATTGAACATATTTGTAGCTCCAAAACAGTATAGATGAGGATGTTGCAGTGAATTTAGTGAATGATCTGGTCACACAATGATAAGAGTTTGAACCTTAACTCCACCACAAAAGCTAGCTCAAGAATGGAGGGTTGACCCAACCCTTATAAACAGCCCAAAGACCCCCTCAGGAACTGATGTGGGACACATCATTCCCGACCCCTTTAATCTGCACGTCCCCGTGCTGTCTCATTGGCACGGTGGTGGCAGGGAACCTTTGTACATGCGCCCACCAACCCTCTGAGGTTTGGCTCTGATACCACCTGATAAGAGTTTGAACCCTAACTCCACTACAAAAGCTAGCTCGTCTTATTGGTCCTTCTGGAATGTGCAATGGACCTCTTGTATCAATTGAAGCTCTAGCTTGTGTCATTGGGCCTTCTTGAATGTGTGATGGACTTTTTGCGTCCTTTGAAGCCTTCCACCCATCATCTCCACGGTTCTCATCACACAAGCTCTTTTCAACGTCATTTAGTGTGAATGAGTCATTACAACGAAAAGTGGAGCGTTGTTATTTAGAAATGAAGAGAAGGTCTCACTTCTGAGTAATTCAGTATCAAATACTTGTGAGAAATGCTGGAAAACATGAAAGACACATTGTGTAAAGCAATTAAACATATTCCTAGTCCCAAGAGTGTATAGATAAGGTTGTTGCAGTGAATTTAGTGAATGATGTGGTCTCACAAACTGTTCTCAACCTCCTTTGGCCTGAATGAGTCATTACAAAGGAAAGTGGAGCCTTGTGATTAAGAAATGATGAGAAGGTCTCATTTTTGATTAATTAAGCATCAAATACTTGTGACAAATGCTTGAAATCATTACAGATTCATTGTTTAAAGCAATTGAACATATTCCTAACTCCAAGAGAGTATAGATGAGGTTGTTGGAGTGAATTTAGTGAATGACGTGGTCACACACGCACTTTTCATCGTCATTTAGTGTGAATGAGTCTTTACAACGAAAAGTGGAGCCTTGTTATTAAGAAATGATGAGA
>JAHOYR010004198.1:0-12678 GCA_023213295.1 Bruguiera hainesii
TGCATCCTTTGAAACCTTCCACCCGTCATCTCTACGATTCTCATCATCTTTTTTGCCATATTGCAATTGGATATGATTTATATGGTTGTAGTCTACAAACAGATTTCTTAAGAAAAAGTAAATGCATTAGGCAATAATAAACAGTTTTTTCATTCCTCTCTACAGATATATGCTTGGCCTAACATTTAAATTTGTGATTGCTATTTATAGTATTCATCTACTAAATTGTATTTTATACGATTAAGGACATTAGTTGTATTTTTTTTTTAATTAACATGTCAAATATTATATTTTTTTTACCATTCAAATGCAATGGCATTTATAAAAAATTTAAAAGATCAAAACTTTGCAAATTTTCACTTTTTAGAATTTAAAGTCTTATAAGGATAAATGTGTTACTTATAATCTATTGAATTTAAATTTTGTAATTTTTTTATTTGACTCCTTTGACATAATGCATTTTGAAATGATTTATATGATTTTAGTCTACAAACATATTTCTTACGAAAAAGTAAATGTAGTGGACACTAACAAAAACTTTTGCCATTCCCCTCTATAGATATATAGTTGACCCAACATTGAAATTTGTGATTACTATTTATAATATTCATCTACTAAATTATATTTTATACATTTTAGTCCATTACATGTATCTTTTTTCAATTAACACGTTCAAATATTACGTTTTTCTTACCATTCATATGCAATGACATTTATAATAAATTTTAAAGATCAAAACCTTGCAAATTTTCACTTTTTAGAATTTAATGTCTTACAAGGATGAATGTGTTACTTATAATCAGTTGAATTAAAATTTTGTTATTGTTTTTTGTCCCCTTTGCCATAATGCAATTGGATATGATTTATATAATTTTAGTTTACAAATAGATTTCTTAAGAAAAATTAAATGTAGTGGAAACTAATAAAATGTTTTCCCATTCCCCTTTATAGATATATGCTTGACCCAACATTGAAATTTTTCATTTCTATTTATTATATTCATCGACTAAAATGTATTTTATATAATTGGGTTCATTACTTGTATTTTTTTTCAATTAACATGTTCAAATATTATGTTTTTCTTACCATTCAAATGCAATGACATTTACAAAAAATTTAAAAGATCAAAACTTTGCAAATTTTCATTTTTTAGAATTTAAAGTCTTATAAGGATAAATGCCTTACTTATAATCAATTGAATTTAAATTTTGTAATTTTTTTATTTGTCACCTTTGACATAATGCAATTTGAAATGATTTATATGATTTTAGTTTACAAACATATTTCTTAAGAAAAAGTAAATGAAGTGGATACTAATAAAAAGTTTTCTCATTCCCCTCTACAGATATATGCTTGACCTAACATTGAAATTTATGATTGTTATTTATAATATTCATCTACTAAATTGTATTTTATATAATTAGGTTCATTATTTGTAATTTTTTTCAATTAACATACTCAAATATTATATTTTTCCTACCATTCAATTGCAATGTCATTTATAATAAATTTAAAAGATCAAAACTTTGCAATATCAAGATAAATGTGTTAGTAATAATCCAATTCAAAACTTTGCAAATTTTCACTTTTTAGAATTTAAAGTCATATAAGGATAAATGCGTTGCTCATAATTAGTTGAATTTAAATTTTGTAATTTTTTTATTTGTCTCCTTTGCCATAGTGCAATTGGAAATGATTTGTATCATTTTAGCATAGAAACATATTTCTTAATAAAAAGTTTTCCCTTTCCTCTATACGGATATATGCATGACCCAAAATTGAAATTTGTGATTGCTATTTATAATATTCATCCACAAAATTTTATTTTACACAATTAAGTCCATTACATGTATTTTTTGTTCAATTAACATGTTCAAATATTATGTTTTTCTTACCTTTGAAATGCAATGACATTTACAATAAATCTAAAAGATCAAAACACTACAAATTTTCACTTTTTAGAATTTAACGTCTTATAAGGATAAATTCATTTCTAATAATCAATTGAAAACATTTATATGATTTTAGTCGGCAAACATATTTCTTAAGAAAAAGTAAATGCAGTGAACACTAATAAAAAAGTTTTCTCATTCCCCTCTACTTATATATGCTTGACACAATATAGAAATTTGTGATTGCTATTTATAATATTCACCTACTAAATTGTATTTTATACAATTAGATTCATTACTTGTATTTTTTTTTTCAATTAACATGTTCAAATATTATGTTTTTCTTATCATTGAAATGCAATGGCATTTACAATAAATTTAAAAGACCAAAACTTTGTAAATTTTCACTTTTTTGAATTTAACGTTTTATAAGGACAAATACGTTACTAATAATCAATTGAATTTAAATTTTGTAATTTTTTTATTTGTCTCCTTTGCAATATTGCAATTGGAAATGATTTATATCATTTTAGCTTACAAACATATTTCTAAAGAAAAAGTAAATGAAGTGGATGCTAATAAAATGTTTTCTCATTCCCCTTTACAGATATATGTTTGACCCAACATTATAATTTGTGATTGCAAATTATAATATTTATCCATTAAATTGTGTTTTATACAATTAAGTCAATTATTTGTAATTTGTTTCAATTAACATGTTCACAATTTATGTTTTTCTTACCATTGAAATGCAATGACATTTACAATAAATTTAAAAGATCAAAACTTTGCAAATTCTCACTTTTTAAAATTTAAAGTTTTATAAGGATAAATGGATTACTAATAATAAATTCAATTTAAAATTTGTAATTTTCTTATTTGTCTCCCTTGCCATAGTGCAATTGGAAGTGATTTATATGATTTTAGTTTACAAACATATTTCTTAAGAAAAAGTAAATGCAATGAACACTAATAAAAAGTTTCCAATTCGCTTAAACAGATATATACTTGTCCTAACATTGAAATTTGTGATTGCTATTCATAATATTCATCCACTAAATTGTGTTTTATACAATTAAGTCAATTACTTGTATTTTTTTTAGTTAACATTTTCAAATACTATGATTTTCTTACAATTCAAACGTAATGACATTTAAAATAAATTTAAAAATCAACACATTGCAATTTTTCACTTTTTAGAATTTAAAGCCTTAGAAGGATAAATGCTTTGCAAATAATCAATTTGAAATGATTTATATGATTTTAGTCTACAAACATATTTCTTAAGAAAAAGTAAATACAGTGGACACTTATAAAAAGTTTTCTCATTCCCCTCTAAAGATATATACTTGACCCAACATTAAAATTTGTCATTGCTATTTATAATATTCATCCACTAAATTGTATTTTATACAATTAGGTTCATTACCTGTATTTTTTTTCAATTAAAATGTTCAAATATTATGTTTTTTTTGCCATTCAAATGCAATGGCATTTACAATAAATTTAAAAGATAAAAACATTGCAAATTTTCACTTTTTAGATTTTAATGTCTTATAAGGATAAATGTGTTTCTAATAATCCAATTGAATTAAAATTTTGCAATTTTTTTATTTGTCTCCTTTGCCATAGTGCAATTAGAAATGATTTATATGATTTTATTCTACGAACATATTTCTTAAGAAAAAGTAAATGTAGTGAACACTAATATTAGGTTTTCCCATTCCCCTTTACTTATATGTGCTTGACCCTACGTTGAAATTTGTGATTGCTATTTATAATATTCATCCACTAAATTGTATTTTATACAATTAGGTTCATTACTTGTATTTTTTTTCAATTAAAATGTTCAAATATTATGTTTTCCTTGCCATTCAAATGCAATGGCATTGACAACAAATTTAAAAGATCTAAACTTTGCAAATTTTCACTTTTTAGAATTTAAAATCTTATAAGGATAAATGTGTTACTAATAATCAATTGAATTTAAATTTTGTTATTTTTTATTTGTCTCCTTTGTCATAGTGCAATTAGAAATGATTTATATGATTTTAGTCGACAAACATATTTCTTAAGAAAAAGTAAATGCAGTGGACGCTAATAAAAAGTTTTCTCATTCCCCTTTACATATATATGTTTGACCCAACATTGAAATTTGTGATTGTAAATTATAATATTCATCCACTAAATTGTATTTTATACAATTAAGTCAATTATTTGTAATTTTTTTCAATTAACATGTTCAAATATTATGTTTTTCTTCCCATTCAAATGCAATGGCATTTATAATAAATTTAAAAAATGAAAACTTTACAAATTTTAACTTTTTAGAATTTAAAGTCTTACAATGATAAATGTGTTGCTAATATTCAGTTGCATTTAAATTTTGTAATTTTTTTATTTCTCTCTTTTGCTATAGTGCAATTGGAAATGATTTATATGATTTTAGTATAGAAACATATTTCTTATGAAAAGGTAACTGCAGTGGACACTAATAAAAAGTTTTCTCATTCCCCTCTACTTATATATGCTTCATCCAACATTGACATTTGTGATTGCTATTTATAATATTTATCCACTAAATTGTATTTTATACAATTCGGTTCATTACTTGTTTGTTTTTTTTTTTTCAATTAACATGTTCAAATATTATGTTTTTCTTACCATTCAAATGCAATGACATTTACAATAAATTTAAAAAATCAAAACTTTACAAATTTTTACTTTTTAGAATTTGAAGTATTATTAGGATAAATGCGTTATTAATAATAAATTCAATTTAAAATTTGCAATTTTCTTATTTGTCTCCCGTGCCATAGTGCAATTGGAAGTCATTTATATGATTTAGTTTACAAACATATTTCTTAAGAAAAAGTAAATGCAGTGAACACTAATAAAATGTTTTCCCATTCCCCTCGGCAGATATATTCTTGTCCCAACATTGAAATTTGTGATTGCTATTTATAATATTCATCCACTAAAATTTATTTTACAGAATTAAGTCCAATATTTGTAGTTTTGTTCAATTAACATCTTTAAATATTATGTTTTTCTTACCATTCAAATGCAATGACATTTACAATAAATTTAAAATATCAAAACATCGCAAATTTTCACTTTTTAGAATTTAAAGTCTTATAAAGATAAATGTGTTACTAATATTCATCCACTAAATTGTATTTTGTACAATTAGATTCATTACTTGTATTTTTTTTTTTTGAATTAACATGTTCAAATATTATGTTTTTCTTACCATTCCATTACAATGTCATTTACAATAAATTTAAAAGATCAAAACTTTGTCAATTTTCTCTTTTTTTGGATTTAAAGTCTTATAAAGATAAATGCGTTACCAATAATCAATTGAATTTAAATTTTCTAATTTTTTTATTTCTCTCCGTTGCCATAGTGCAATTGGAAATGATTTATATGATTTTAGTTTACAAACATATTTCTTAAGAAAAAGTAAATGAAGTGCACACTAATAAGTCTATTACATGTATTTTTTTTCAATTAACATGTTCAAATATTACGTTTTTTTTATCATTCAAATGCATTGACATTTACAATAAATTTAAAAAATCAAAACTTTCCAAATTTTCACTTTTTAGATTTTAAAGTCTTAAAAGGATGAATGCGTTACACATTATCAGTTGAATTTAATTTTTGTAATTTTTTTTGTTTGTCGCTTTTAACATAATGCAATTTGAAATGATTTATATGATTTTAGTCTACAAACAGATTTCTTAAGAAAAAGTAAATGCAGTGGACACTAAGAAAAAGTCTTCCCATTCCCCTTTACAGATATATGCTTGACCCAATATTAAAATTTGTGATTGCTATTTATAATATTCATCCACTAAATTGAGTTTTATATGATTAAGTCCATTACTTGTATTATTTTTCAATTAACATGTCAAATATTATATTTTTCTTACCATTCAAAAAAGAACCAGTGTACTCATGGAAATAAGCACATCTATACTTCTTTGGAACATCAAACCCATTAAATTTGAATAAAAAAGGTGTCCTTGAAGAGCATTTGCATTTCTTACATGTATTCTCTTCTTAATTGCTAAATAATGAGGCCATCCCTTCATTTTCTCCCCTCAAGGCTGCATTTGTTATTTTAATAATACATTTACACTTATGGAACTTTAAAATCCCTTCTATAGCAAAAAGAAGCAGTATATTCATGGAAACAAGTACATCTATACTCCTTTGGAACATCAAACCCATTGAATTTGATGAAACAAGGTGTCCTTGATGATCATTAGCTTTTCTTACATGTATTCTCTTCTTAATTGGTGAATAATCAGTCCATTCCATCAATTCCACCTCTCAAGGCTCCATTTTTTGTTTTAATAACACATTCACGCTTATGGAACTTGAAAATTGCTTCTGTACCAAAAGAAGCAGTATATTCATGGAAACAAGAACTTCTATACTCCTTTGGAACATCAAACCCATTGAATTTGATTAAAGAAGGTGTCCTTGATGATCATTAGCATTTCTTACATATATTCTCTACTAAATTGCTAAATAATGAGGCCATCCCTTCATTTTCTCCTCTCAAGGCTGCATTTGCTGTTGTAATAACACATTCACACTTATGGAACTTTAAAATTGCTTCTATACCAAAAAGAAGCAGTATGTTAATGGAAACAAGTACATCTATACTCCTTTAGAATATCAAACCCATTGAATTTGATTAAAGAAGCTGTCCTTGATGATCATTAGCATTTCTTACAAGTATTCCCTACTTAGTTACTGAATAATGAGACCATCCCTTCAATTCCACCTCTCAAGGCTCCACCTTTTGTTGTAAGAACAAATTCACACTTATGGGACTTGAAAATTGCTTCTATTCCAAAAAGAACCAGTGCATTCATGGAAACAAGCACATCTATACTCCTCATGAATATCAAACCCATTGAATTTGATAAAACAAGGTGTCCTTGATGATCATTAGCATTTCTTACATGTATTCTCTTCTTAATAGCTGAATAATGAGGTCATGCCTTCAATTCCTCCTCTCAAGGCTCCACTTTTTGTTGTAATAACACATTCACACTTATGGGACTTGAAATCGCATCTATTCCAAAAAGAACCAGTATATTCATGGAAACAAGCACATCTATACTACTTTGGTACATAAAAACCATTGAATTTGATTAAAGAAGGTATTCTTGATGATCATTAGCATTTCTTACAAGTATTCTCTTCTTAGTTGCTGAATAATGAGACCATCCCTTCAATTCCTCCTCTCAAGGCTCCACTTTTTGTTGTAATAACTCATTCACACTTATGGGACTTGAAAATCACATCTATTCCAAAAAGAACCAGTATATTCATGGAAACAAGCACATCTATACTCCATTGGAACATCAAACCCATTGAATTTGAACAAACAAGGTGTCCTTGATGATCATTTGCATTTCTTACATGTATTCTCTTCTTAATTGCTGAATAAAGAGGCCATCCCTTCATTTTATCCTCTCAATGCTGCATTTGTTGTTGTAATAGCACATTCACACTTATGGAACTTGAAAATTGCTTCTATACCAAAAAGAAGCAGTATATTCATGGAAACAAGCACATCTATACAAATTTGGAACATAAAACCCATTAAATTTGATTAAACAAGGTGTCCTTGATCATCATTAGCATTTCATACGTGTATTCTCTTCTTTGTTGCTGAATAATGTGACCATCCCTTCAATTCCTCCTCTCAAGGCTCCCCTTTTTCTTGTAATAACACATTCACACTTATAGGACTTGAAAATCGCATCTATTCCAAAATGAACCAGTATATTCATGGAAACAAGTACATCTATACTCCTTTGGAACATCAAACCCTATGAATTTGAATAGACAACGTGTCCTTGATGATCATTTGCATTTCTTACAAGTATTCTCTTCTTAATTGCTGAATAATGAGTCCATCCCTTCAATTCTGCCTATCAAGGCTCCATTTTTTGTTGTAATAACACATTCACTCTTATGGAACTTGAAAATCACTTCTATACCAATAAGATGCAGTATACTCATGGAAACAAGCACATCTCTACTCCTTTGGAACATCAAACCCATTTAATTTGATTAAACAAGGTGTCCTTGATGATCATTAGCATTTCTTACATGTATTCTCTTCTTAATTGCGTAATAATGAGGCCATCCCCTTATTTTCTCCTCTCAATGCTGCATTTGTTGTTGTACTAACACATTGACACATATGGAACTTTAAAATCCCTTCTATATGAAAAGGAAGCAGTATATTCATGGAAACAAGCACATCTATAATCCTTTGGAACATCAAACCTATTTAACTTGATTAAACAAGGTGTCCTTGTTGATCATTAGCATTTCTTACATGTATTCTCTTCTTAATTGCTGAATAATGAGGCCATCCCCTCATTTTCTCCTCTCAAGGCTGCATTTGTTGTTGTAATAACACATTCACACTTATGGAACTTGAAAATTGCTTCTATACCAAAAAGAAGCAGTATATTCATGGAAACAAGCACATCTATACTCATTTGGGACATCAAACCCATTAAATTTGATTAAACAAGGTGTCCTTGATGATCATTTGCATTTCTTACAAGTATTCTCTTCTTAATTGGCGAATAATCAGTCAGACCCATCAATTCTACCTCTCAAGGCTCCATTTTTCGTTTTAATAACACATTCACACTTATGGAACTTGAAAATCGCTTCTATACCAAAAAGAAGCACTATATTCATGGAAACAAGCACTTCTATACTCCTTTGGAACATCAAACCCATTGAATTTGATTAAACATGGTGTCCTTGATGATCATTAGCATATCTTACATATATTCTCTTCTTAATTGCTGAATAATGAGGTCATCGCTTCATTTTCTCCTCTCGAGCCTGCATTTAATTGTTGTAATAACACATTCACACTTATGGAACTTGAAAATTGCTTCTACACCAAAAAGAAGCAGTATATTCATGGAAACAAGCACATCTATACTCATTTCGGACATCAAACCTAATAAATTTGATTAAATAAGGTGTCCTTAATGATCATTAGCATTTCTTACATGTATTCTCTTCTTAACTGCTGAATAATGAGGCCATCCCTTTATTTTATCCTCTCAAGGCTGCATTTGTTGTTGTAATAACACATTCACAATTATGGAACTTTAAAATCGCTTCTATACCAAAAAGAAGTAGTATATTCATGGAAACAACCACATCTATACTAATTCAGAAGATAAAACCCATTGAATTTGATTAAACAAGGTGTCCTTGAAGATCATTAGCATTTCATACGTGTATTCTCTTTTTAGTTGCTGAATAATGAGACCATCCCCTCAATTCCTTCTCTCAAGTCTCCACTTTTTGTTGTAATAACACATTCACACTAATGGGACTTGAAAATCGCTTCTATTCCAAAAAGAACCAGTATATTCAAGGAAAGAAGCACATCTATACCCTTTTGGAACATCAAACCGATTGAATTTGATTAAACAAGGTGTCCTTGATGATCATTAGCTTTTCTTACATCTATTCTTTTCTTAATTGCTGAATAATGAGTCCATCCCTTCAGTTCCACCTCTCAAGGCTCCATTTTTAGTTTTAATAACAAATCCACACTTATGGAATTCGAAAATCACTTTTATAGCAAAACGATGCAGTATATTCATGGAAATAAGCACATCTATACTACTTTGGAATGTCAAACCCATTGAATTTGATTAAACAAGGTGTCCTTGGTGAACATAAATATTTCTTACCAATATTCTCTTCTTAGTTGCTGAATAATGAGACCATCCCTTCAATTCCTCCTCCCAAGGCTCCACCTTTTGTTGTAATAATACATTCACACTTATGGGACTTGAAAATCGCTTCTATTGCAGAAAGACCCAGTATATTAATGGAAACAAGCACATCTATACTCCTTTGGAACATCAAATCCATTGAATTTGATTAAACAAGGTGTCCTTGATGATCATTAGCATTTCTTACATGTATTCTCCTCTTAATTGCTGAATAATGATGCCATCCCTTCTTTTTCTACTCTCAAGGCTGCATTTGTTGTTGTAATAACACATTCACATTTATGGGACTTGAAAATCGCTTTTATCCCACAAAGAAGCAGTATATTCATGGAAACAAGCACATCTAATTCTACTTTGGAACATCAAACCCATGGAATTTGATTAAACAATGTGTCGTTGATGATCATTAGCATTTCTTACATGCATTTTCTTCTTAATTGCTGAATAATGAGTCCATCCCTTCAATTCCACCTCTCAGGGCTCCATTTTTAATTTTAATAACACATCCACACTTATGGAATTTGAAGATCGCTTCTATACCAAAAAGATGCAGTATATTCTTGGAAACAAACACATCTATACTACTTTGGAACGTCAAACCCATTGGATTTGATTAAACAAGGTGTCCTTGGTGATCATAAGCATTTCTTACAAATATTCTCTTCTTAGTTGCTAAATAATGAGACCATCCCTTCAATTCCTCCTCCCAAGGCTCCACCTTTTGTTGTAACAATACATTCACATTTATGGGACTTGAAAATTGCTTCTCTTCCAGAAAGACCTAGTATATTCATGGAAACAAGCACATCTATACTCCTTTGGAACATCAAACCCATTGAATTTGATTAAACAAGGTTTCCTTGATGATCATTAGCATTTCTTACATGTATTCTCTTCTTAATTGCTTAATAATGAGTCGATCCCTTCAATTCCACCTCTCGAGGCTCCATTTTTTGTATTAATAACACATTCACACTTATGGAACTTGAAAATCACTTCTATTCCAGAAAGACCCATTATATTCATGGAAATAAGCACATCTATACTCCTTTGGAACATCAAACCCATTGAATTTGACTAAACAAGGTGTCTTTGAAGATCATTAACATTTCTTACATGTATTCTCTCCTTAATTGCTGAATAATGAGTCCATCCCTTCAATTCCACCACTCAAGGCTCCATTTTTTGTTTGAATAACACGTTCACACTTATGGAACTTGAAAATCGGTTCTATACCAAAAAGGAGCAGTATATTCTTGGAAACAAGTACATCTATACTACTTTGGAACATCAAACCCATTGAATTTGATTAAACAAGGTGTCCTTGATGATCATTAGCATTTCCATGTATTCTCTTCTTAATTGCTGAATAATGAGTCCATCCCTTCAATTCCACCTCTCAAGGCTCGATTTTATGTTTAAATAACACATTCACACTTATGGAACTTGAAAATCGCTTCTATTCCAGAAAGACGCAGTATATTAATGGAAACAAGCACATCTATACTTCTTTGGAACATCAAACCCATTGAATTTGATTAAACAAGGTGTCTTTGATGATCATTAGCATTTCTTACATGTATTATCATCTTAAGTGCTGAATAATGAGTCCATCCCTTCAATTCCACCTCTCAAAGCTCCATTTTTAGTTTTAATAACACATTCACACTTGTGGAACTTGAAAATCGGTTCTATACCAAAAAGATGCAGTATATTCATGGAAACAAGCACATCTATACTACATTGGAACATCAAACCCATTGAATTTGATTAAACAAGGTGTCCTTGGTGATCATCAGCATTTCTTACAAGTATTCTCTTCTGAGTTGCTGAATAATGTGACCGTCCCTTCTATTCCTCCTCCCAAGGCTCCACTTTTTGTTGTATTAATACATTCACACTTATGGGACTTGAAAATCACTTCTATTCCCGAAAGACCCAGTATATTCATGGAAACAAGCACATCTATACTCCTTTGGAACATCAAACCCATTGAATTTGATTAAACAAAGTGTCCTTGATGATCATTAGCATTTCTTACATCTATTCTCTTCTTAATTGCTGAATAATGAGTGCATCCCTTCAATTCCATCTCTCAAGGCTCCATTTTTTGTTTTAATAACACATTCACACTTATGGGAACTGAAAACCGCTTCTATTCCAAAAAGAACCAGTATATTCATGGAAACAAGGACATCTATACTCTTTTGGAACATCAAACCCATCGAATTTGATTAAACCAGGTGTCCTTGATGATCATTTGCTTTTCTTTTATGTATTCTCTTCTTAATTACTGAATAATGAGTCCATCCTTCCAATTCCACCTCTCAAGGCTCCATTTTTTTGTTTTAATAACACATTCACACTTACAGAACTTGAACATCGCTTTTATACCAAAAAGAAGCAGTATATTCATGGAAACAACCACATCTATACTCCTTTGGAGCATCCAACCCATTGAATTTGATTAAAGAAGGCGTCCTTGTTGATCATTACAATTAAGGCCATCCCTTCATTTTCTCCTCTCAAAGCTGCATTTGTCGTTGTAATAACACATTCACACTTATGGGACTTGAAAATCGCATCTATTCCAAAAAGAAGCAGTATATTCATGGAAACAAGCACATCTATACTACTTTGGGACATCAAACCCATTGAATTTGATTAAACAAGGTGTCCTTGATGATGATCATTAGCATTTCTTACATGTGTTCTCTCCTTAATTACTGAATAATGAGTCCATCCCTTAAATTCCACCACTCAAGGCTCCATTTTTTGTTTTAATGACACATTCACACTTATGGAACTTGAAAATCGCTTCTATTCCACGAAGAAGCAGTGTATTAATGGAAACAAGCACATCTATACTACTTTGGAGCATCAAACGCATTCAATTTGATTAAACAAGGTGTGCTTGATGATCATTTGCATTTCTTACATGTATTCTCTCCTTAATTGCTGAATAATGAGTCCAT
>JAHOYR010004199.1:0-16388 GCA_023213295.1 Bruguiera hainesii
CTCAATTAACATATTCAAATATTATATTTTTCACATATTATATTTTTTTCACCAATTAAATCAAACAACATTAACATTAAATTTAAAAAGCAAACTATTTCAATTTTACAATTTTTTTAATTTTAAAATTTGGTAGGGATAAATGAATTGTCAATACTGTATGAAATTAACTTTTGCAATTTTCTGAATTGTCTACTTTACCTCAATGCAATTTGAAATGATTTATATATAATGTCCAGCCAAATTACTTAAGAAAGAGCAAAAACAATGGACTATAATAGGAAGGTTTTGCATTCCTATGTAGAGATATATACTTAACACAATAATGAAACTTAGGATTGCAATTTATAATATTCATCTACTAAATTGTATTTTATGCAATTGAGTCCATTACCTGTATTTGTGTTCAATTAAGATATTCAAATATTGTATTTTTGTCACCAATCAAATCAAACAACATTAACAATAAATTTAAAAATCAAAATATTATGTTTTTGCAATTTTTAGAATTTTAAAATCTGCTAAGGATAAATAAATTGTCAATACTCTCTTGAATTTAAATATTGCAATTTTCTCAATTGTCTCCTTTGCCTCAATGCAATTTGAAATGATTTATAGAATTCTTGTCTTTAGACAAATTACTTAAGAAAAAGGAAAAGCAATGGACTCTAATAAGATGGTTCCCCACTCCCATCTAGGGATATATGTTTCACACAACCTTGAAACTTGAGATTGCTATTTATAATATTCATCCACTAAAGTGTCTTTTATGTAATTGAGTCCATTATTTGTATTTTTGTTCAATTAACATATTCAAATATTATATTTTTCACATATTATATTTTTCTCACCAATTAAATCAAACAACATTAACAATGAATTTAAAAATCAAAATTTTACATTTTTGTAGTTTTTCGAATTTTAAAATCTGCTAGGGATAAATGAATTGTGAATACTCTGTTGAATTTAAATTTTGCAATTTTCTAAATTGTCTCCTTTGCCTAAATCCAATTTCAAATGATTTATATAATCTTCAGGCATATTATTTAAGAAAAAGCAAAAGCAATGGACTATAATAGGAAGGTTCTACACTCCTATGTAGGGATATATGCTTAACACAACAATGAAACATGAGATTGCTATTTATAATATTCATCCACTAGATTGTATTTTATGCAATTGAGTCCGTTACTTGTATTTTTGTCCAATTAAGATATTTGAATATTGTACTTTTGTCACCAATCAAATCAAATGACATTAACATTAAATTTAAAAATCAAAATATTCCACTTTTGCATTTTTTAGAATTTTAAAATTTGATAGGGATAAATAAATTGTCAATTCTCTCTTGAATTTAAATTTTGCAATTTTTTTAATTGTCTCCTTTGTCTCAATGCAATTTGAAATGATTTATAGAATTCTTGTCTTCAAACAAATTACTTAAGAAAAAGGAAAATCAATGGATTCTAATAAGATGGTTCCCCCCTCCTATTTAGGGATATATGCTTCACACAACCCATCACTTGTATTTTTGTTCAATTGACATATTCAAATATTATATTTTTCTCACCAATGAAATCAAACAACAGTAACAATAAATTTAAAAATCGAAATATTTCAATTTTGCAATTTTTCAAATTTTAAAATTTGCTAGGGATAAATGAATTGTCAGTACTCTGTTGAATTTAAATTTTGTAATTATCAGAATTGTCTTCTTTGCCTCAATGCAAATTGAAATAATTTATATAATCTTCAACCAATTTACTTAAGAAAAAGCAAAAGTAATGGACTCTAATATGAAGGTTTGCACTCCTATCTAGGGATATATACTTAACACAACAATGAAACATGGGATTGCTATTTATAATATTTATCCACTAAATTGTATTTTAAGCAATTAAGTTCATTACTTGTATTTTTGTTAAATTAAGATATTCAAATATTGTACTTTTCTCACCAATCAAATTAAACAACATTAACAATAAATTTTGAAAATCAAAATATTCCATTTTTGCAATTTTTAGAATTTTCAAATCTGCTAGGGATAAATAAATTGTCAATACTCTATTGAATTTAAAATTTTCAATTTTCTTAATTCTCTCCTTTGCCTCAAAGAGATTTGAAATGGTTTATAGTATTCTTATCTTCAAACAAATTACTTAAGAAAAAAGAAAAGTGATGGACTCTAAAAAGATATTTCCCCACTCCCATCTAGGGATATATGCTTCATACAACCTTGAATCTTGAGATTGCTATTTATAATATTCATTCACTAAAGTGTCTTTTATGCAATTGAGTCCATTACTTGTATTTTTAATCAATTAACATATTCAAATATTATATTTTTCACATAATATATTTTTCTCACAAATTAAATCAAACAACATTAACAATAAATTTAAAAATCAAAACATTGCATTTTTGCAATTTTTAGAATTTTAAAATCTACTAGAGATAAATGAATTGTCCATACTCTATTGAATATAACTTTTGCAATTTTCTAAATTGTCTCCTTTGCCTCAATGCAATTTGAAATGATTTATATAATCTCCAGCCAAATTACTTAAGAAAAAGCAAAAACAATGGACTATAATAAGAAGGTTTTGCACTCCTATGTAGGGATATATGTTTAACACAACAATGAAACATGAGATTGCTATTTATAATATTCATCCACTAAATTGTATTTTATGCAATTGAGTCCATTACTTGTATTTTTGTCCAATTAAGATATTCGAATATTGTATTTTTGTCACCAATCAATTCAAATGACATTAACAATAAATTTAAAAATCAAAATATTCCACTTTTGCAATTTTTAGAATTTTAAAATCTGCTAGGGATAAATAAATTGTCAATTCTCTCTTGAATTTAAATTTTGCAATTTTTTTAATTGTCTCCTTTGCCTCAAAGCGATTTGAAATGATTTATAGTATTCTTATCTTTAGACAAATTACTTGAGAAAAAAAAAAGTAATGGACTCTAAAAAGATGGTTCCCCACTCCCATCTAGGGATATATGCTTCACACAACCTTAAATCTTGAGATTGCTATTTATAATATTGATCCACTAAAGTGTTTTTTTTTATGGAATTGTGTCCATTACTTGTATTTTTGTTCAATCGAAATATTCAAATATTATATTTTTCTCATATTATATTTTTCTCACCAATTAAATCAAACGACATTAACAATAAATTTAAAAATCAAAATATTGCATTTTTTCAATTTTTAGAATTTTAAAATCTTCTAGAGATAAATGAATTGTCACTACTTTGTTGAATTTAACTTTTGCAATTTTCTGAATTGTCTCTTTTACCTTAATGCAATTTGAAATGATTTATATAATCTTTAGGCAAATTGCTTAAGAAAAAGCAAAAACAATGGACTGTAATAAGAAGGTTCTGCACTCCCATCTAGGGATATATGCTTAACACAACATTAAAACTTAGATTTGCTATTTATAATATTCATCTACTAAAGTGTATTTTATGTAATTGAGTCCATTACGTGTATTTTTACTCAATTAACATATTCAAATATTGTACTTTTCATATATTA
Organism: Bruguiera hainesii; assembly: GCA_023213295.1. Taxonomy (NCBI): domain Eukaryota; kingdom Viridiplantae; phylum Streptophyta; class Magnoliopsida; order Malpighiales; family Rhizophoraceae; genus Bruguiera; species Bruguiera hainesii. The sequence goes on from JAHOYR010004199.1 coordinate 3,561, forward strand.
TATTTTTCTCACCAATCAAACTAAACGACATTAACATTAAATTTAAAAATCAAAGTATTCCATTTTTGCAATTTTTAGAATTTTAAAATATGCTCGAGATAAAGAAATTGTTAATAATCTGTAGAATTGAAATTTTGCAATTTTCTTAATTGTCTCCATTGCCTCAATGTAATTTGAAACGATTTATGGAATTCCTATCTTCAGACAAATTACTTAGGAAAAAGGAAAACTAATGGACTCTAAAAAGATGGTTCCCTACTCCCATTTGGAATATATGCTTTACACAACCTTGAAACTTAAGATTGCTATTTATAATATTGATCCACTAAAATGTCTTTTATAGACTTGTGTCCATTATTTGTATTTTTGTTCAATTGACATATTCAAATATTATATTTTTTGCATATTATATTTTTCTTACCAATTAAATCAAATGACATTAAAAATAAATTTAAAAATCAAAATATTGCATTTTTGCAATTTTTAGAATTTTAAATTCTTCTAGAGATAAATGAATTGTCACTACTTTGTTGAATTTAACTTTTGCAATTTTCTAAATTGTCTCCTTTACCTCAATGCAATTTGAAATGATTTATATAATGTTCAGACACATTGCTTAAGAAAAAGAAAAAGCAATGAACTGTAATAAGAAGGTTCTGCACTCCCATCTAGGGATATGTGCTTAACACAACATTGAAACTTAGGTTTGCTATGTATAATATTCATCCACTAAAGTGTATTTTATGTAATTGAGTACATTACGTGTATTTTTGCTCAATTAACATATTCAAATATTGTATTTTTCACATATTATATTTTTCTCACCAATCAAACTAAAGGACATTAACATTAAATTTAAAAATCAAAGTATTCCATTTTTGCAATTTTTAGAATTTTAAAATCTACTCGGGATATAGAAATTGTTAATAATCTGTAATATTTAAATTTTGCAATTTTCTTAATTGTCTCTTTTTCCTCAATGTAATTTGAAATGATTTACAGAATTCCTGTCTTTAGACAAATTACTTAGGAAAAAGGAAAACCAATGGACTCTAAAAAGACGGTTGCCCAGTCCCATTTAGGATACATGCTTTACACAACCTTAAAACTTGGGATTGCTATTTATAATATTTATCCACTAAAGTGTCTTTTATGGAATTGTATCCATTACTTATATTTTTGTTCAATTGACGTATTCAAATATTACATTTTTCACATATTATATTTTTCTCACCAATTAAATCAATCGACATTAACAATAAATTTAAAAATCAAAATATTGCATTTTTGCAATTTTTAAAATTTTAAAATCTGCTAGGGATAAATGGATTGTCAATACTCTGTTGAATTTAACTTTTGCAATTTTCTAAATTGTCTCCTATGCCTCTACACAATTGGAAATGATTTATATAATTTTCAAGCAAATTACTTTAGAAAAAGTAAAAACAATCGACTGTAATAAGAAAGTTATGCACTCTCATCTAGGGATATATGCTTCACACAACCCATTACTTGTATTTTTGTTCAATTGACATATTCAAATATTATATTGTTCACATATTATATTTATATAAATTTCAGGCAAATTACTTAAGAAAAAGCAAAAGCAATGGACTGTAATGAGAAGGTTCTGCACTCCCATCTAGGGATATATGCTTAAGACGACATTAAAACTTGTGTTTGCCATTTATAATATTCTTCCACTAAAGTATATTTTATACAATTAAGTCCATTACTTGCATTTTTGTTCAATTCACATATTCAAATATTATATTTTTCACATATTATATTTTTCTCACCATTTAAATCAAACGACATTAAGAATAAATTTAAAAATCAAAATATTCCATTTTTGCAAAAGCAATAGACTATAAGAAGAAAATTCTGCACTCCCATATAGAGATATATCCTTAATAGAACATTGAAACTTGGGATTGCTATTTATAATATTGATCCACTAAAGTGTATTTTATGCAATTGAGTCCATTACTTGTATTTTTGTTCAATTAACATATTCAAATATTATATTTTTCTCACCAATGAAATCAAACAACATTAACAATAAATTTAAAAATCAAAATATTTCAATTTTGTAATTTTTCAAAGTTTAAAATCTACTAGGGATAAGTGAATTGTCAGTACTCTGTTGAATTGAAATTTTGCAATTTTCTAAATTGTCTCCTTTTCCTAAACGTAATTTGAAATGATATATAAAATCTTCAGGTAAATTACTTAAGAAAAAGCAAAGGCAATGGATTGTAATAAAAAGGTTATGCACTCACATCTAAGGATATATGCTTAACACAATATTGAAACTTGAGTTTACTATTTATAATATTCATCCACAAAAATATATTTTATGCAATTAAGTCCATCACTTATATTTTTGTTCAATTAACATATTCAAATATTATATTTTCACATATTATATTTTTCTTACCAATTAAAGCAAATGACATTAACATTAAATTTTAAAATAAAATATTTCAATTTTGCCTTTTTTCGAATTTTAAAATCTGCTAAGGATAAATGAATTCTCAATACTCTGTTCAATTTAAATTTGACAATTTTCTAAATTGTCTCCTTTGCCTAAACACAATTTGAAATGATTTATATAATTTTCAGGTAAATTACTTAAGAAAAAGTAAAGGCAATGGACTATAATAAAAAGTTTATGCACTCCCATCTAGGGATATATATACTTAACACAATGGACCATAATAGTCATCTACTACATTGTATTTTATACAATTGAGTCCATTACTTGTATTTTTGTTCAGTTAAAATATTCAAATATTTTATTTTTCTCACCAATGAAATCAAATGACATTAATAATAAATTGAAAAATTAAAATATTCCATTTTTGCAATTTTTAGAATTTTCAAATCTACTAGGGATAAATGAATTGTCAATACTCTTTTGAACTTAAATTTTCCAATTTTCTTAATTGTCTCCTTTGCCTTAATGCAAAGGAAAAGCAATGGACTCTAATAACATGGTTCCCTACTCCCATTTAGGGATATATGCTTCACATAACCTTGAACTTGAGATAGCTATTTATAATATTCATCCACTTAAATGTCTTTTATGCAATTGAGTCCATTACTTGTATTTTTGTTCAATTAATATATTCAAATATTATATTTTTATCACCAATTAAATCAAACGACATTAATAATAAATTTCAAAATCAAAATATTTCAATTTTGCAATTTTTTGAAATTTAAAATTTGCAAGGGATAAGTGAATTATCAGTACACTGTTGAATTTAAAATTTGCAATTTTCTAAATTGTCTCCTTTGCCTAAACACAATTTGAAATGATTTATATAATCTTCGAGAAAATTAGTTAAGAAATAGCAAAAGAAAGGGACTGTAATAAAAAGGTTCTGCACTCCTATCTAGGGATATATACTTAACACAATAATAAAACTTGGGATAGCTATTTATAATACTCATCCACTAAATTGTATTTTATGTAGTTGAGTCCATTACTTGTATTTTTGTTGAATTAAGATATTCAAATATTGTATTTTTCTCACTAATAAAATCAAACGACATTAACAATACATTTTAAAAATCAAAATATTCCATTTTTCCAAGTTTTAGAATTTTAAAATCTGTTAGGGATAAATGAATTGTTGATACTTTCTTGAATTTAAATTTTTCAATTTTCTTAATTTTCTTCTTTGCCTCAATGCAATTTAAAATGATTTATAGATTTCTTGTCTTTAGAGAAATTACATAGGAAAATGGAAAAGCAGTGGACTCTAATAAAATGGTTCCCCACTCCCATCTAGGGATATATGCTTCACACAACCTTGAAACTTGAGATTGCTATTTATAATATTGATTCATTAAAGTATTTTTTATGCAATTGATTCCATTACTTGTATTTTTCTTCAAATGACATATTCAAATATTATATTTTTCATATATTATATTTTTCTCACCAATTAAATCAAACGACATTAACATTAAATTTAAAAATCAAAATATTTCAATTTTGCAATTGTTTGAATTTTAAAATCTGCTAAGGATAAATGAATTGTCAATACTCTATTGAATTCAAATTTTGCAATTTTCAAAATTTTCTCCTTTGCCTCAAAGCAATTCGAAATGATTTATATAATCATTAGGCAAATTACTTAAGAAAAAGCAAAAGGAATTGACTGTAATAAGAAGGTTCTGCACTCCCATCTAGTGATATATGCTTAACACAACATTAAAACCTTGGATTGCTATTCATAATATTCATCCACTAAATTATATTTTATGCAATTGAGTCCATTACATGTATTTTTGTTTAATTAAGATATTCAAATATTGTATTTTTCTCACCAATCAAATCAAACGACATTTATAATAAATTTAAAAATCAAAATATTGCATGTTTGCAATTTCAAAAATTTTAAAATCTGCTAAGGATAAATGAATTGTCAATTCTTTGTTGAATTTAAATTTTGCTATTTTTTGAATTGCTTCCTTTGCCTCAACGCAATTTGAAATGATTCATATGATTTTCAGGCAAATTACTTAAGAAGAAGATTCTGCACTCCCATGTAGAGATATATGGTTAACGCAACATCGAAACCTAGGTTTGCTATTTATAATATTCTTCCACTAAATTGCATTTTATGCAATTGAGTCCATTACTTATATTTTTGTTCAATTAACATATTCAAATATTATATTTTTCACATATTATACTTTTCTCACCAATTAAATCAAACGACATTAACAATAAATTTAAAAATCAAAACATTTCAATTTTGCAATTTTTAGAATTTTAAAATCTATTAGGGATAAATGAATTGTCAATACTCTATTGAAGTTAAATTTTTCAATTTTCTGAATTCTGTCCTTTGCCTTAATGCAATTTGAAATGATTTATAGAATTCTTGTCTTCAGTCAAATTAGTTAAGAAAAAGGAAAATAAATGGACTCTAGTAAGATGGTTACCCACTCCCATCTAAGGATATATGCTTCACAAAACCTTGAAACTTAAGATTGCTATTTATAATATTCATCCACTAAAGTGACTTTTATGCAATTGAATCCATTAATTGTATTTTTGCTCAATCAATGGTTTGTTGAAGTTAAATTTTGCAATTTTCTGAATTGTGTCCTTTGCCTCAACACAATTTGAAATGATTTATATAACTTTCCTCCAAATTACTTAAGAAAAAGCAACAACAATAGACTATAATTAAAATATTCTGCACTCCTATGTAGAGATATATGCTTAACACAACATTAAAACTTGGGATTGCTATTTATAATATTCATCTACTAAATTGTATTTTATGCAATTGAGACTATTACTTGTATTTTTGTTCGATTAAGATATTCAAATATTGTATTTTTTTCACCAATCAAATCAAACGACATTAGCAATAAATTTAAAAATCAAAATATTGCATTTTAGCAATTTCTAGAAGTTTAAAATCTGCTAGGGATAAATGAATTGTCAATTCTCTGTTGAATTTAAATTTTACTATTTTTTGAATTGACCCCTTTGCTTCAACGTAATTTGAAATAATTTATATAATCATCAGGCAAATTACTTATGAAAAAGCAAAAACAATCGACTGAAATAAGAAGGTTCTACACTCCCATCTAGGGATATATGCTTAACACAACATTGAAACTTAGGACTGCTATTTATGATATTTATCCACTAAAGTATATTTTATGCAATTCAATCTATTGCTTGTATTTTTGTTCAATTAAGATATTCAAATATTGTATTTTTTTCACCAATCAAATCAAATGACATTAACAATAAATTTTAAAATCAAAATATTGTATTTTTGCAGTTTTTAGAGTTTTAAATTCTACTAGGGATAAATGAATTGTTAATACTCTGTTGAATTTAAATTTTGCAATTTTCTTAATTGTCTCCTTTGCCTTAATGCAATTTGAAATGATTTATAAAATTCTTGTCTTTAGACAAATTAATTAAGAAAAAGGAAAAGAAATGGACTCTAATAAGATGGTTCCCCACTCCCATTTAGGGATATATGCTTCACACAACATTGAAATATGAGATTGCTATTTATGATATTCATCCATTACTTGTATTTTTAATCAATTAACATGTACAAATATTATATTTTTCACATATTATATTTTTCTCACCAATTAAATCAAACGATATTAACAATAAATTTAAAAATCAAAATATAGCATTTTAGGAAATTTTAGAAATTTAAAATCTATTAGGGATAAATGAATTGTCAATACTTTGTTGAATTTAAATTTTTCAATTTTCTTAATTATCTCCTTTGTGTCATGGCAATTTAAAATGATTTATAGAATTCTTGTTTTCAGACAAATTATTTAAGAAAAAGGAAAAGCAATGGACTCTAATAAGATGGTTCTGCACTCCCAATTAGGGATATATGCTTCACACAATTTTGAAACTTGGGATTGCTATTTATAATATTTATCCACTCAAGTGTCTTTTATGCAATTCAATCCATTACTCGTATTTTTATTCAATTAACATATACAAATATTATAATTTTCACATATTATATTTCTCTCACCACTTAAATCAAATGACATTAATAATAAATTTAAAAATCACAATATTTCAATTTTGCAATTTTTAGAATTTTAAAATCTGCTAGGGATAAATGAATTGTCAATACTCCGTTGAAGTTAAATTTTGCAATTTTCTGAATTGTGTCCTTTGCCTCAACACAATTTGAAATGATTTATATAATATTTAGGCAAATTATTTACAAAAAACAAAAGCAATGGATTGTAATAAGAAGGTTCTACACTCCCATCTAGAGATATATGCTTAACAAAATATTGAAACTTAGGATTGTTATTTATAATATTCATCCACTAAAGTGTTTTTTTATGCAATTGAGTCCATTACTTGTAATTTTGTTCAATTAACATATTCAAATATTGTATTTTTCTTGCCAATCTAATCAAACGACATTAACAACAAATTTAAAAATCAAAATATTGAACTTTCGTAATTTTTAGAATTTTAAAGTTTGATAGGGATAAATAATTTGTTGAATTTAAATTTTAAAAATTTCTTAATTGTCTCATTTGCCTTAATGCAATTTGAAAGGATTTATAGAATTCTTGTATTCAGACAAATTAGTTAAGAAAAATGAAAAGGAATGGACTTTAATAAGATGGTTCCCCACTCCCATATAGGGATATATGCTTTGCACAACTTTGAAATTTGAAATTGCTATTTATAATATTCATCCACTAAACTGGCTTTTATGCAATTGAGTCCATTACTTGTATTTTTGTTCAATTAACATATTCAAATATTATATTTTTCACATATTATATTTTTCTCACCAATCAAATCAAACGAAATTAACAATAAATTTAAAAATCAAAATTTTGCATTTTTGGAATTTTTAGAATTTTAAAATCTGCTAGGGATAAATGAATTGTCAATACTCTATTGAATTTAAATTTTGCAATTTTCCTAATTGTCTCTTTTTCCTCAATGCAATTTGAAATGATTTATAGAATTATTGTCTTTAGACAAATTAGTTAAGAAAAAGGAAAAGCCACGGACTCTAATAAGGTGGTTCTCCACTCCTATCTAAGGATATATGCTTCATACAACTTTGAAACTTGAGATTTCTATTTATAATATTCATCCACTAAAGTGTTTTTTATGTAATTGAGTCCATTACTTGTATTTTTGCTTAATTAACATATTCAAATATTATATTTTTCACATATTATATTTTTCTCACCAATTAAATCAAACAACATTAACAATAAATTCTAAAATGAAAATATTTCAATTTTCCAATTTTTAGTATTTTAAATCTGTCAGGGATAAATGAATTGTCAATAGTCTGTTGAAGTTAAATTTTGCAATTTTCTGAATTGTGTCCTTCGCCTCAACGCAATTTGAAATAATTTATATAGTTTTCAGCCAAATTACTTAAGAAAAAGTAAAAGCAATCGATTGTAATAAGAAGGTTTTGCACTCCCATCTAGGGATATGTGCTTAACACAATATTGAAACTTGGGACTGCTATCTATGATATTCATTCGCTAAAGTGTATTTTATGCAATTAAGTCCATTACTTGTATTTTTGTTCAATTAAGATATTCAAATATTGTATTTCTCTCACCAATCAAATCAAACGACATTAACAATAAGTTTAAAAATCAAAATATTGCATTCTTGCAAGTTATAGAATTTTAAAATCAGGTAGGGATAAATGAATTATCAATGGTTTGTTGAAGTTAAATTTTGAAATTTTCTGAATTGTGTCCTTTGCCTCAACACAATTTGCAATGATTTATATAATTTTCAGCCAAATTACTTGAGAAAAAGCAACAGCAAGAGACTATAATTAGAAGATTCTGCACTCCCATCTAAAGATATATGCTTAACACAACATTGAAACTTGGGATTGTTATTTATAATATTCATCCACTAAATTGTATTTTATGCAATTGAGTCCATTACTTGTATTTTTGTTCGATTAGGATATTCAAATATTGTATTTTTTCACCAATCAAATCAAACGACATTAGCAATAAATTTAAAAATCAAAATATTGCATTTTTGCAATTTCTAGAAGTTTAAAATCTGCTAAGCATAAATGAATTGTCAATTCTTTGTTGAATTTAAATTTTGCTATTTTCTTAATTGACCCCTTTGCCTCACCACAATTTGAAATGATTTATATAATCATCAGGCAAAATTACTTATGAAAAAGCAAAAGCAATCGATTGTAATAAGAAGGTCCTGCACTCTTATATAGGGATGTATGATTAACACAACATTGAAACTTAGGACTGCTATTTATGAGATTCATCCACTAAAGTGTATTTTATACAATTAAATCCATTACTTGAATTTTTGTTCAATTAAGATATTCAAATATTGTATTTTTCTCACCAATTAAATCAAACAACTTTTACAATAAATTTAAAAATCAAAATATTACATTTTTGTAAGTTTTAGAATTTCAAAATCTGCTTAGGATAAATGAATTGCCAATACTCTATTGACTTGAAATTTTGCTATTTTCTGATTGTCTCCTTTGCCTCAACGCAATTTGAAATGATTTATATAATTTTTAGGCAAATTACTTAACAAAATGCAAAAGTAATGGACTGTAACAAGAAAGTTTTGCATTCCCATCTGGGGATATGTGCTTCACACAACATTGAAACTTGGGATTGCTATTTATAATATTCATCCACTAAAGTGTATTTTATGCACTTGAGTCCATTACTTGTAATTTTGTTCAATTAAGATATTCAAATATTGTATTTTTCTCACCAATCAAATCAAACGATATTAACAATAAATTTAAAAATCAAAATATTGTATTTTTGCAATTTCCAGAATTTTAAAATCTGCTAAGGATAAATGAATTGTCAATTTTCTGTTGATTTAAAATTTTGCTATTTTCTAAATTGCCTCCTTTGCCTCAACGCAATTAGAAATAATTTATATAATTTTCAGGCAAATTACTTAAGAAAAAGCAAAAACAATGGACTGTAATAATAAGGTTCTACATTCCCATCTAAGGATATATGCTTAAGACAACATTGAAACATGGAACTGTTATTTATAATATTTATCCACTAAAGTGTATTTAATACAATTAAGTCCATTACTTGTGTTTTTGTCAATCAACTTATTCAAATATTGTATTTTTCTCACCAATCAAATCAAACAACATTAACAATAAATTTAAAAATTAATATATTGTATTTTTGCAATTTTTAGAATTTTAAGATCTATTAGGCATAAATAAATTGTCAATAATCTGTTGAATTTAAATTTTACAATTTTCTTAATTGTCTTTTTTGCCTTAATGCAATTTGAAATGATTCATAGAATTCTTGTCTTCAGGCAAATTACTTAAGAAAAAGGAAAAGCAACAGACCCTAATAAGATGGTTCCCCACATTCATCTAAGGATATATGCTTCACACAACCTTGAAACTTAAGATTGTTATTTATAATATTGATCCACTAAAGCGTCTTTTATGCAATTAAGTCCATTACTTGTATTTTTGTTCAATTGACATATTCAAATATTATATTTTTTACATATTATATTTTTCTCTCCAATTAAATCAAATGACATTAACAATAAATTTAAAAATCAAAATATTGCATTTTTGCAATTTTTAGAATTTTAAAATCTGGTAGGGATAAATGAATTGTCAATACTTTGTTTAATTTAACATTTGCAATTTTCTGAATTGTCTCTTTTGCCTCAACGCAATTTGAAATGATTTATATAATTTTTAGGCAAATTACTTAAGAAAAAGCGAAAGCAAAGGACTGTAATAAGAAGGTTCTGCACTCCTATCTAGGGATATATACTTAACAAAACATTGAAATTTGGGTTTACTATTTATAATATTTATCCACAAAAGTGTATTTTATGCAATTGAGTTCATTACTTGTATTTTCGTTCAATTAACATATTCAAATATTATATTTTTCTCACCAATTAAATCAAACGATATTGACAATAAATCTAAAAATCAAAATATTTCAATTTTGTAATTTTTTGAATTTCAAAATCTACTAGAGATAAGTAAATTGTCAATACTCTATTGAATTTAAATTTTGCAATTTTTTAAATTGTCTCCTTTGCATAAACGCAATTTGAAATGATTTATATAATCTTCAGGTAAATTACTTCAGAAAAAGCAAAGGCAATGGACCGTAATAGAAAGGTTCTGCACTCCTATATAGGGATATATGCTTAACACAATAATGAAACTTAGGATTTCTATTTATAATAGTGATCCACTAAATTGTATTTTATACAACTAAGTCCATTACTTGTATTTTTGTTCAGTTAAGATATTCAAATATTGTATTTTTCTCACCAATCAAATCAAATGACATTAACAATACATTTAAAAATCAAAATGTTTTATTTTTGCAAGTTTTAGAATTTTAAATTCTACTAAGGATAAATGAATTGTCAATACTCTCTTGAATTTAAATTTTGCAATTTTCTTGATTGTCTCCTTTGCCTCAATGCAATTTGAAGTGATTTCTAGAATTCTTGTCTTCAGAGAAATTACATAGGAAAAAGGAAAAGCCATGAACTCTAATAAAATGGTTCCCCACTCCCATTTAGGGATATATGCTTCACACAACCTTGAAACTTGAGATTGTTATTTATAATATTCATCCACTTAAATGCCTTTTATGCAATTGAGTCCATTTCTTGTATTTTTGTTCAATTAACATATTCAAATATTATATTTTTCACATATTATATTTTTATCACCAATTAAATCAAACCACATTAACAATAAATTTCAAAATCAAAATATTTCAATTTTGCAATTTTTTGAATTAAAATTGAAATATTTTGATTTTTAAATTTATAGTTAATGTAGTTTGATTTAATTGGTGAGAAAAATATAATATGTGAAAAATATAATATTTGAATATGTCAATTGAACAAAAATACAAGTAATGGACTCAATGTCATAAAGGACAATTTAGTGGATCAATATCATAACTAGTTATCCCAAGATAGAGGTGGGGGAACCATTTTATTAGGGTCTATTGCTTTTCCTTTTTCTAAAGTAATTTTCTAAAGGCAAGAATTCTATAAATCATTTCAAATTGCATTGAGGCAAAGGAGACAATTAAGAAAATTACAAAATTTAAATTTAATAGATTATTTACAATTTATTTGTCCCTAGCAAATTTTAAAATTCTACAAATTGCAAAAATGAAATATTTTGATTTTTAAATTTGTTGTTAATGTCATTTGATTTGATTGGTGAGAAAAATACAATATTTGAATAAGTTACTCAAAAAAAATACATGTAATGGACTCAATTGCATAAAATAGACTTTAGTGGATGAATATTATAAATAGCAATCCCAAGTTTTAATGTTGTGTTAAGCATATATCCTTAGATGGGAGTGCAGAAGCTTTTTATTATAGTCCATTGCTTTTGCTTTTTCTTAAGTAATTTGCCTAAAAATTATATAAATCATTTCAAATTAAGTTCAGGCAAAGAAGGCAATTCAGAAAATTGGGAAAGTTAAATTAAACAAAGTATTGATAATTCATTTCTCCCTAGTAGATTTTAAAATTCTAAAAATTGCAAAAATGCAATATTTTGATTTTTAAATTTATTGTTAATTTCGTTTGATTTGATTGGTGTGAAAAATATAATATTTGAATATGTTAATTGAACAAAAATACAAGTAATGGACTTAATTGCATAAAAGACATTTTAGTGGATGAATATTATAAATAGCAATCCCAAGTTTCAATATTGTGTTAATGAAGTTCCCAACTTCACCCTAGGATCTACTAGTTTGTGATACTAAGAGGGGGGTGAATCAGTATCACCACAATTCGCAATTCGCATGAAAGTGAACAACTTCAATCTCTTCTTAAAAGCGAACTCTTTCTCAGATTCGACTAAGGTAGATCTATTGCTACCTACTAATCACAATAGTCCCCAAAGTCACCTTTCAGACACCTTGCCTAATAGACAATTCGGATGTTCTTGTTTAGGTCTTCGTTAGGTTATGGGTTTGCTGATACTTTAGCTGCGTTCACAACTCAATTCAAAACACACAACGTAAAGCAAATTAAGGACACACGAGATTTACGTGGTTCCGTCAACGTGACGTACATCCATGGTGGTAGGAACTCTCCCTTACCGAGACTATCCACTATACTTGAGAATTCTAGTTACAATGGATGTCTTAATCTTTTGCTCCTTTCACTATTGCAATTACTAAGCAAGTACAATACAAAGAGTGTCACTTACTGTGTCTACCCTTCGTCTAGCTTGTCTTGCCTCT
>JAHOYR010004209.1:0-14261 GCA_023213295.1 Bruguiera hainesii
AAACTGATGTTTATGTTGTCAAGCATATAATTAAATCCAATGGTCCGCTTGCTGTAGAGTCTTGACTAATAACTTAGTTGCTGCAACAAAAACTAAGACATGTAACTTGCAAAAACTTAAACCTCTGTAAACTAGAACAATAGACTAATGTCAAATTGTTGTGCTGGCATTAGAGGAAACTGTCTATTATCAGCCAATGATCAACTATAAAATCTCAAACCAAATCCCTTAGCTGCCCCTAGGAAATGGACAAATCCAAGCCCTTGAATTGCATAAATAACTAGCAACCACCCTAAGTATTGGCCAGCTGCATGATCTTCTCGCACTAGCCCAATACCATCCCTATACTACAAACTAGTACCATCACCATGCAACAAGTAAGCCAAACCAACATTAAAATTTGTTCGAATCTCCCAATCAGTGGTCCTCTCTAAGAAAGACCAAGGACCCCACATTCCCATTTCAAGTTGACTTATCTCTATATACAATAGTTTAAAGAATCTCATTAATCCCCCTACCATTTTTTGAAACACAAATGATTAAGGAGACCACCATAGTGGCATTAATACAAGTAGCTTATGTGACCTAAGCCATTAATCGCAAACAAATGCCTACCACAACATTCTAGCTGAAAAACCACCCTCAATCTTTCATCACAAACCATAAGAAACTTAAAAAAGAATTAAGTCTTCTTCCAATTTTTACTCTTATTTTTGCTCTATTTGACAACATGCTACCTACAGATTTGTTCTATCCACTATGGTCATTCTTCAAACGATGCCACTTGCACAACAGAGGAATTCATTTTTATTTTTATTTTTATGTTTTTGGTAGCCCAACAGAAGCAATTCCTATACCTACTTAGTGTACATCATAATGTCGTTAAGTTTTGTGCTATAACATTTGTCCAACATTATGTTACTCTTCTAAGTTGTATTCATTACAAATTATTACACCTACTAAAAATATTAAATTACTTTTATGTTGTATAAGTAAGCTGTAGTGAAAGTGATGAGAACTATGGAGATGATGGTTGGAAGGCTTCAATGGATGCAAGGGGTATATTGCATATTCCAGAAGGCTCAATATCACGAGCTAGAGTTTCAATTGATGCAAGAGGTCCATTGCACATTCTAGAAGGCCTACTAACATGAGTTAGAGTTAGAAAGATGAAAAAAGCTATGTAAAAATAATTTGAGTGCATAAATACCAGATTTGATGATATAAGAGAGTGGATGGAGGAGTAAGCCAATATAATAACAAGGTTACAAAGAGGCATGGGGAATATGAGGCTCCTAAAGCAAGCAAGCAGTTGAGATGTGCCTATGACCATGAAGATGATGATTCTGTACCATCATCAAAGGGAGAAAGTGATGGAGAGGAGTATCCAATTAATGGAGTAGCTCTCATCACAAGACAAGCATTAAATGTGCAAGTGAAGGAAGAAAATGAGGTGCAATGAGATAACATCTTTTAGATGAGGTGTCTCATCAAAGATAAGGTATGTAGTATGATTTTTTATGGTGGGAGTTGCACTAATATTGCTAGGACAACTATGGTTGAGAAGTTGAATTTACCTATTATGAAGCATCCTAGACCATATAAGCTTCAATGGTTGAATGAGAGTGATAAAGTCAAGGTAAATAAGCAAGTGCTCATGTTATTTTCTATTGGAAGGTACCATGATGAAGCTTTATGTGATGTTGTACCTATGCAAGTGGGCATATCCTATTAGGAAGGACATGGCAGTTTGACAAGTAAGTTATGCATGATGGATTCAAGAATTGATATTCCTTTGTAATGAATGAAAAACTTGTCACTCTTGTACCATTATCACCTCAACAAGCTTATGAGGATCAACTAAGGATTAAAAATGAGAGTGAATAGAAAAGAGAGATTGAAAAAAGAGAAAAGAGAGTAGAAAACATGAGAACACAAGATAAAGAGAAGAAAACAGAAAGTTTTTATGCAAAAGAAAACGATGTCAAAAGAGCAATTTTTTCCAAACAACCCATGATTATGCTTTTGTACAAAGAGGCTTATTTTAACACTAACAAACTTGAACCATCTTTGCCTAGTGTTGTTGTTCTATTGCAAGAATTTGAAGATGTATTCTGTGATGATGTCCCAAGTGGATTGCTAACTAAGAGAGGAATTGAGAATCAAATTGTTTTCATCCTTGGTGCATCCATTCCAAACCAGCCAGCATATAAGAGTAATCCTAATGAGACAAAGGACCTTCAAAGGCAGGTTGAGGAGCTTATTTCAAAAGGGTATGTAAAGGAAAGCATGAGTCTTTGTGCAGCTCCTATTCTACTTGTACAAGGACAGTTGAACAAAAGACATGCCAAATGGATCAAATTCATTCAGATCTTTCCCTACATCATTAAGTATAAACAAGGTAATGATTTAAGGATGAATCCTTTTGAGGAAAGAGGGAATGATGAGAACTATGAAAATGATGGGTAGAAGGCCTCAATGGATGCAAGGGGTACATTGCACATTCCAGAAGGCTCAATATCACGAGCTAGAGTTTCAATGGATGTAAGAGGTCCATTGCACATTCTAGAAGGCCCAATAACATGAGCTAGAGCCAGAAAGATGAAAAAAACACCAAATGAGCTAAGTAAGGACATTCAGCCCAACCAAACTTCAAATGGTGTGAATTCAAACTTGAAAGAGAGTCCAGACCTTATTAATATCATTGGAGTACTTAAAGAGTTAGGATTAAGTAATAGTAGTCACTCCAAATTAGGAGTTTATTTTCTATGTAAGAATTTGTCTCTAGATAGGAATTCCTCCAAAAGAAGGAATTGTTCCAAGTAGAAATTTGTGCCTCTTTAGAATTGACTTATCACTCCTAATTCCTTTCTTTTATGAAGTGTGGCATCCATATACTTCTTGAATACCCTAAGTTCATGCTCCTTCGAATGTTGGGTCTAGGGTTTTTGTTATTAAACTTTGATTTATCTTTCCTAATTATTCTTTGATTCCTTGTGTGTGTTGGGTCCCTAAACCACGTCTTTTTGGGGTTTTCTGCATCAGAAAAGAGCAATAACATCACTTGTCTAAAAATACTTCACTCATTTTCTATCATACTCTATGGAGTTTGTCGACTCAAAATTGAGATTAGAATTGAATGAGGAATTTATTAGAATAGTTAAAGTAGCATTGTTATGTACTAATATATCACCTACACTTAAGCCAATAATGTTTGTAGTATTAAGCATGCTTAAAGGTCAAGCTATTGTTCATGAATTGCTCATAGCCCCACCATTTATGAGATAAAATGAGGTTTATTTCCTTAAGAAATTAATTTGATAAAATTTTGAATTTAATAAGAAGTGAAAGTTAGTCTATAGTTAGTATTATGTAAACAATATTGAATGGTTTGTCACACATGTAAATGAGACCTTTATCCAGTTAATCATTTCTCAAAGTAATGAAATATTTTATTGCTACCAACTTTTATCATGCATAAGGTTTATAGGATATTGCTTATAACTTTTTTTTTTTCAAGAATTTTAACTAAATTTAATAGATATAGTGTATAATGGAGAAGATCATTTACTAGTATTCTATTCCTTATTGTTTTATTTTAGAATGGTGTGCTTAAATTGGTTTTTATATATTTTTTGTTATATATCTACATACATATATACATACTTTTCATTATATATATACCCATTCCTATGTTACACCAATCTAAAAAAAGACAATGAGGAACACAATACTTATTGAAATAAAGTTTTCATTGGATGTTGAATATCATTACAAGTTTATGTTACAAAAGAGAAAAGGTAGATATTATAAAGGAAAGAAAGAAGCAAATTAGACTCTACCCTTCTTAACTTATAAGAAGTCTTATTTATACATAGAAAAAGGTGATAACCATAATGGGAGAAATCTATTTTTCAAAGTGGAATGCATTATTATTTTCCATTATCCTCTACTTTTACTAAAGTAGTTTTATTAAAGCTGACCCATAACATCTTGTTCACTGAAAGTTGCTTATCCTTTTCCTTTTATAACTCATATAGGTCTTGAAAATCTTGTATAATATCATCATTAAGGTTCTTTTAACTAATCTCAGTTTGGTCATCTTAGGTGTCTTTATCTAGTTAAAGCAAAGCAATCATCATTTTTAATAACCTTTCTTTTAATATAGATTTCATTAAAATCTTCAATATCTCTTTGAAATTAGTAGAGTAGAAAGCAATCAAAAGAAGAAAATAAAGTTTGGAGAGAAGAAGAAAAGGATAGAGAGAAAGAGATAAGGCAATTGAACGAAAGAAATACGATTTTTTGATTAATTCATTATCTGCCCACCTCCTATATAATAATATCTATATATATAGACTTTTAGCGGGCTTTCATTACATGTTACTCAACCCATTATTTTATACTATTAGACTACTCTCGTCATTAGTAATAGACTTAAAGTATGGATCTTAATACCCTTCTTGGCCTAAAATCATCCTTGTTCTTAAGGACTTAATGATCCCTAAATGGTGGCTAAGTGACCATGGGCTGTCACCCTCAACCTTCTTACCTTCCAGTGTACGAAATAGCTTCTGAGAGCATTGATAGCCATGTGTATACTAATCCTCACATCAATAGCACATTCTAGCTCTTTTCAATTCATCCCACAACAAATAGTCTCAGGTTCCTTTGAATAGGTCCTAGATTCCCCTTATGGCTGCATTTGTTTGTGGCTTGACTACTTTATTTAGAATACTCTGTTTTTCCCTTTTTTCAGCAACACTCATGGCTACTTCTTACAGGGTTACAAATTCAAAGGCCTCTTTGAGTGCAGCTGGTTGGAGCATCCTTACCACTAGTCGAATCCCATTATTAAGCCCATTGAGAAAGCTCAAAATGAAAATGGTTCAGTAAGTGAGGGATTTTCAACTAGCAATAAGTAGGTTCTTCAATTCATCCCACGACAAACAATCTGAGGATCCTTTAGATAGGTCCTACATTCCCTTAGTGGTTGCATTTATTTATGGCTCGACTACTCTGTTTAAAGTACTCTATTTTCCCTATTTTTTAGCAACACTCATGGCTATTTCCTACAAGGCTACAAACTTAAAGGCCTCCTCGAGTGTGGTTGGCTAGAGCATCCTCACCAATGCTCGAATCCTATTATCAACCCCACTGAGAAAGCTCAAAATGAAAAATGTTTTAGTAAGTGAGGGATGTCCAACTAGCAATAAGTAGTGGAGCTCCTCAAAACACTTTTGGTATGCTCTCACTCTTGTTATTTGTCATTACTTATAAAACTCCTTAGTGGCATCTGACTGTGATGGATCCATATGCATGACTACGATTTCTAACCTTTCCTCTGTCATGTCATAGTATTGAAACTAATGATTGCATTTTCTCAACCATGCATGTGGATTCTTACCATCGAAGTGTGGTAACTTTAGTTTCAATGGCTTGGGTGGTGCTCTTAAATTCCTAGCACATGATGATCCCCTAGCAAAACTTCCTTTGCTTGAGTCTAAGGGCTAAATTCTAAGAGACAAAAGGATACCTTGCTCCATAAAGTTATCAGGCATTCCCACCACCCTTTCCTTGTTTGTGTACCGAATAAGTGCTTGTGTGGTGAGAGTCTCTACCATTTGCTGCATTACAGTTTTAGTTTTCGCCCAGACACTCTCAACAAGTTGCATCTCTAGTACTGGTACTTAGTCAGGTAAAGACTCCAATGGTTAAAACTTCTCAATTAGTAACTATATCAACTACTTATATCATTAAAGTTGCTCATCCACCACTTTGAGTCTCGTGTTCTTTACCATATTCAGATTATGCTTCCTACCCAAAGTCAGAGTGACACCTAAGGTCGGTGCTTTGATACTAATTTGTTATGATCATAAAGGAATGGAATCCATGAATTGATTGTGTGAGAGAGAAGAAAGAGAGAAAGGAAGAGAAAGAGAGAAAGTAATCGAGAGAAGAAAATAGAGTTTAGAGAAAAAGGAAAGAAGGATAAAGAGAAAGAGATAAAGCAATTGAATGGAGGAAATAGAGTTTTTGAATTAATTCATTGTCTACCTGCCTCCTATGTAATAATACCTATATATATATAGACTTTTAGCAGACTCTCGTTACATATTACCCAACCTGTTATTCTATACTATTAGACTACCTTCATCACTGATAATGGACTTAGGGTATGGATCCAAACACCCTCCCTGACCCAAAATAGTCCTTGTTCTCAATGACTCAATAATCCCAAAACGATGGTTGAGTGAGCGTCGAGGTGTCATGCTCAACCTCCTCACCTTACATTGCATCAAATAGCTTCCGAGAGCATTGATGACCATGTGTATACTTGTCCCCACATCAATAGCACATTCTGACTCTCTTCAATTCATCCCATGAGAAACGGTTTGAGGTTCCTTTGGATAGGTCCTAAATTCCCTTAGTGGCCGCATTCGTTTGTGGCTCGGCTACTCTGTTTAAAGTACTATGTTTTCCCTTTTTTCCAACAACACTCATGGCTACTTCCTACAGGACTGCAAACTTGAAGGCCTAATTAAGTGTGGCTAGCTAGAGCATCTTCACCACTAGCTGAATGCCATTGCCAAGCTCACTGAGAAAGCTTGAAATGAAAAATGGTTCAGTAAGCAAGGGATTTCTAACTAGTAATAAGTAATGGAGCTCCTTAAAACGCTCCTAGTATACTCTCACTCCTATTATCTGTTGTAACTTATAAAACTCCTTAATAGTGTTTGATTGTGATGGATCCATGTGCATGGCCACAGTTTCTAGCCTTTCCTCTGTCACGCTGTAGTACTGAAATAACGATTACACTTCCTCAACTATGCGTGTGGATTCTCACCATTGAAGTTTGACAGCTTTAGTTTCAGTAGCTTAAGTGGCTATCACATCTCAATTCTCAAGGATCCTTCAAAAGAAGGGTAGATTGATACTTAGGAAAAGGACTATCTTCATTGTAATGCTTTAAATGATGCCTATTAACCCTAAAAGTCCCCTCAATTTCATCAAAAAACTTTAATAACTCTATAGGGAAATACCTTGGTCACCACAAAGGGACCACTCCATCTTGATCTTAACATACTAGGCAAGAGTTGCAATTTAGAATTAAAGAGAACAACTTTGTCACCATCTTAAAATTTCCACTTTTTAATATCTATATGATGCCATACCTTTGTTCCTTTCTTTTTAAATTCTAGCACTCTCATAAGTTTCATTCCATAATTCTTCTAATTCATTCAATTAAAATCTTCATTGCTGGATTGTAGATTGTAAATCAAAGTTAAGAAACTTTATATTCCAGTATGACTTATGTTCCAACTCAACAAGAAGATGACAAACGTTACCAAAGACCAATCGATGAGGAGACATATCAATAGGAGTTTTGTAAGTCTTCTTATAAGCCCAAAGTGTATCATCCAACTTAAGTGACCAATCATTCCTAGATAAGCTAATAGTCTTTTCCAAAATTCTCTTCAATTTCCCTTTAGACACTTTAACTTGTCTACTTGCTTAAGGATGATAAGGACTAGCAATCTTATGGATAACACCAAATTTTATCAAAATATTCTCAAATTGCTTATTATAAAAGTTTTTTCCTCCATAACTAATGATATACCTAGGCGTGCCAAATCTAGTAAAAATATTTTTCTTTAAAAACTAGATAACCATCTTAAAGTCATTAGTAAGACACCTAATATCCTCTACTCACTTGCTCATATAATCCACAACAATAACAATATACTCATTATGAAACAATGTAGGAAAAGGGCCCTTGAAATTTATGCCCCAAACATCAAATATATCACACTCAAGAATAATGCTTAAAGGTATTTTATTCCTTTTAGAAATATTACTAGACATTTAAGATTGATTATATGCAATCACATAAGCATAGACATCCTTAAATAAAGTAGGCCAATAAAATTCACATTGTATAACCTTAGTTGTTGTTTTAGAAGCACTAAAGTGATCATTACTTCCTTGTCATGGGAAAACCAAGAATGACACCCAACTTCTTTTAGTAGACGTCGTCTAGTCATTCCATCTCTATATATCTTGTAAAGAAATGGCTCCTCCTATAAATAATGCCTTACATGAAAAAAAAAAAAAACAAAACCTTCTTTCTTTGTTGAAAAGAAAGGTTAGGAGGCAAAACATCACTCACAAGATAATTAACAAAGTCCACATACCATGACAAAGAAATAACATATGAAAAAGCTAAAAACAATTACTTATCTAAAAATCATGTAGAGTTTGGTCATTCATACTCCCCATATGGTCGCCATCTAATTTAGACAAACGATTAGCTACCAAGCTCTTAATTCCCTTTTTATCCCTAATTTATAGGTCAAATTCTTGCAACAAAAAAATCCGTTTAAGCAACCTTGGTTTAGTGTTATTTTTGGAAAGCAATTATTTAAGTGCAAAATGATTAGTGCAAACAATCAACTTGGATAAAATTAGATATTATTAAACTTTTCAAAACCAAACACCATTGCAAGCAATTTTTTTTTAATTTTTTAGTAGTTGTATAATTCTTTTAAGCATTATCCATTGTTGTACTTGATAAATGATATAAAATTTCTTTTATTTCCTTTGTCTTAGAACTACACCTAAGGTGTGACAATAATGGGAGCAATCACTAATTTCCTTTTCAACAAATTAAAAGCACACATACAATCATTGTTAAACACAAAAGTTACATCTTTAACCAAAAGATTAGTAAAAAAACTAGCTATTTTAGAAAAATCTTTACCAATCTCTTATAAAAGCCTATATGAACAAGAAAATCTCTCACATCCTTAATTGATTTGGGAGGAAAAAGTTTTTCAATTAATTTTATTTTTTCTTTATCTACTTAAACTCCCTTATTGGACACTTTATGGCGTAGAACTAATACCTTTGCTAACCATAAAATGACATTATATCCAATTCAATACAAGTTTAGTCTTTTCATATCACTTAAGCATCATAGAAAAATTATGAAAGCTTGCATTGAATGAAGATCTAAATATAGAAAACTCATCCATTAATATTTCCATGAAATTATGAACAAAATTAGAAAACAAGGACATTATGCATCTTTGGAAAATAGTTGAAGCATTATATAACCTAAATGGCATCCTTCTAAATTCAAAGGTACCATGTGGACAAGTACCATTGCAATCAACCTTTGTGTCAAGAAATGGAAGTAGGAGTCAACTTCCACCATCCAAAGCACAGAACAAATTTGATCCTTGAAGAATGGACAAAACCATTATGGGAAAAACAACTACTCTATTGAAACTGATGTTTATGTTGTCATGCATATAATTAAATCCAATGGTCCACGTGTTGTAGAGTCTTGACTAATAACTTAGTTGCTGCAACAAAAACTAAGACATGTAACTTGTAAAAACTTAAACCTCTGTAAACTAGAACAATAGACTAATGTCAAATTGTTGTGCTGGCATTAGAGGAAACTGTCTATTATCAGCCAAATCCCTTAGCTGCCCTGAGCAAATGGACAAATCCAAGCCCTTGAATTGCATAAATAACTAGCAACCACCCTAAGTATTGGCCAGCTGCACGATCTTCTTGCACTAGCCCAATACCATCCCTATACTACAAACTAGTACCATCACCATGCAACAAGTAAGCCAAACCAACATTAAAATTTGTTCGAATCTCCCAATCAGTGGTCCTCTCCAAGAAAGACCAAGGACCCCCACATCCCCATTTCAAGTTGACTTATCTCTATATACAATAGTTTAAAGAATCTCATTAATCCCCCTACCATTTTTTGAAACACAAACGATTAAGGAGACCACCATAATGGTATTAATACAAGTAGCTTATGTGACCTAAGCCATTAATCGCAAAAAAATGCCTTCCACAACATTCCAGCCACAAAACCACCCTCAATCTTTCATCTCAAACAATAAGAAACTTAAAAAAGAACTAAATCTTTTTCCAATTTTTACTCTTATTTTTGCTCTATTTGACAACATGCTACCTACAAATTTGTTCTATCCATTATGGTCATTCTTCAAACGATGCCACTTGCACAACAGAGGAATTCTATCCACAAGAATCTAGTTCACTCTATATATATATCCTTTGACACCTTTAAAATCTTCTCTATACAATCTAATTGGCCACTTCTTGTATAGATCGACCATTCTTGAACTCTAATATTTTGATATTCAACAACTCCTCCTTGGTTTTTAAGAGAGGACACTGTTAGAGAATTGTATCGTCTTCTAGAACAATTTCAGATAAATAATACTTCACCTTTTGTACTACCAACAAATGAATTTACCACGTTGTGGCCACTAAGGAAGGAATTTGAAGTAATTAATCATCTTTTTCATAAAACACTATTCATGAAGATACTTCTCAAGTAATTTAGACTAACATTAATGAAATCAAACAAGTAGAAATGAAAATAGAACATACAACTACTAATATGAATGAGAAATCACTATTGAATTAATTGAAGGAACAAAAGAAACTAATAATTTATGGAAGACAATTGTAGAATGACTCACAAATGGGGAGCTTAATGAATTTATTCAACAATATTCAAAGCAAATAATTTTTTTCGTCAATCCTAAAAGCAAAGGGGGGGCTTGAAAAATAAATACTTGATTCTGAGTAGTTGATTAAGAAAAGTGAATAGCTTTAAGAAATGAGAGAGCATAAAGAATTAGAGGAAGGATGTGTTGGCTGTGAGAGACGGGCGGAAAATGAGTTGTTGGTGTGGGAGACAAAAGGGGAGAGTAGTAAGGTTTTAGGTAGTAGTGAGATTTTACGTTTTCTTTTGTTTTTTTTATATAAAATAAACTAAATTAGGGATTTTGATAGTTTTTTGAACTGTAACTTTTTATTTTCTAAAATATTGGAGCAAATTGAGTTTTTCTTTCATTTTTATCAATACACACACACACACACACATATATATGACTCCATTTCCATAGATGATTGTTTACATTACTCATCTAGGATAGAACGCGGGTTGCATCACTCTTAACCATCACCTTATCAGTTGTCAACAAATTACTATTTACTAATAAACTCGTGGCTTTTTGAATAGTCCTCAATTTCATATAGTTTATATCAACCATACGAATAGATTTGAGCAATATGAAATATCAATTTGACCAACATTTCATGGCTCTTAGATTGGTTATGACCTCTCTCATTTTTGTTTCATTTATTCAACCAAATTCTAATTCTTAGTTTATATGTCAATCAAAATCAAACTAAACATCTATTTGCTTAAGTAAAATCCTACCTCTATAGATAAAACAAGGTAGAAATATTGTACTAATCTATCAGTAACTAGAATTGTGTGTATATAAAATAGAAAACATTAAAAAAAAAAGAATTCTATTTCATTTTTATTTTTATTTTTTATGTTTTTGGTAGTTTAACATAAGCAATTCCTATACCTACTTAGTGTACATTATAATGTCGTTAAGTTTTATGGAGATGATGGGTGGAAAGCTTCAATGGATGCAAGGGGTACATTGCACATTCCAGAAGGCTCAATATCATGAGCTAGAGCTTCAATGGATGCAAGAGGTCCATTGCTTATCTTAGAATATTTATAAATTGCATTAAGTGTAAAACAAATGAAATAGAGCATTAAAGAAGCCACAAGAAGTACCTACCTTTTTGAAATTATACATACCAATATTTATAAACCTTTTGACACTCCAATTCTTAATAAAAAATTGTATTTCATCACCTTTATAGATAATTTTTCATATTATAGTTATGTCTATTTACTTCTTAAAAATATAAATGATTGGATATCGCTGGGGTATATACAAAGGAGATTATAAATAATTAGACAAAAGGTGAAAATTATAATATCTTATAATAATAGTGAAATACCCAGTTTCTTGAAATTATATACACTATTATTTATAAACCTTTTGACACTACAGTCCTTAATAAAAATTGTATTTCATTATCTTTATAGATAATTTTTTATATTATAGTTATATATATTTGCTTTATGAAAATATCAATCATTAGATACTCTTTATGTATATATAAAGGAAATTATAAGTAATTAGATAAAAAGTGAAAATTGTAAGATCTTATATTGATGGTAAATATTATAGAAAATATAATAATTTAGAGTAATGTCCAAATTTATTTGTGAAATTCCTTAAAAGTTATAATATATATGTATGATAAACTATGTCAAACACACTTTAACAAAAAATGTGATAAAAAAGTATAATTATACTTTAACAAATATAGTCAAGAGTATAATAAGTAAATCCTCTCAACTCAAGTTTTTGTGGATGTATGTCATCCAAATCATAAACTATTTGTGAAATAAAATTCCTAATAAGGAAATTCAAAGTACTCTTATTGAGCTGCAAATGTGAAAAAAGCCTAATTTAAGGCACTTAAATATTTGGAGTTATTTAGCAAAAGCAAGAATCCTCTTATAAAGAATTAAACTCTCAAAAAGTTAATAGTTACTTTATTAGTTATCAAGAGAAATTTAAAGTGTATAACTATAATTCAAAAATTTTAAAAATTGAAAATGTAATTCATTGAAAATAGTGAAATTAGTGGGAGTAATGAATGCCAAAATATGGATATAAAAGAAATTAAAGTTAATATTTCTTTATCCATAATAGTTTTTTATTCATTATATCACCAAATGTTGTTCTAGATATTAAAGAATATTTGGATAAAGAAATACTTTTTGAAAGAACTAATTCACAACTAACTAATATAAATAAACTACAAGAGATAATATTAAAAAATATCTCTGAGTGAAAAGAGATCAAGTATTCCAAATGATTATGTAATTTATATATAAGAGTAAAAAATGATGTGAAATGTAAGGAAATGGAATCAATTTTATAGGTTTCTATATTAGTAGTTTAATATAGATACATGCCTCATTAAATCGAATATGAATTTTATAGTTGAAATGTTAGGTAAGTGTAAAAATAATTTTATAATGAATCATTAAAAAGTATTGAGGTACTTAAAGGAATAAAGAATTACATGCTCATATACAAAACAATTCAATTATTTACAAGTGATTATATATTTAAATTTAAACTTTACAAACACATTAGTAGTAAAGAATTCACTTTTACTTATTTATTTATTTATTTTTATTAAGAGAATGAGTAATTTTGTGAAATGATGGAAAACTATTTATTATTATTTTATCTATTATAAAAGCAAAATTTATGATATGATTTAAAGTTATAATTTATACATTATAATTATGATATTTTTTTTAGGGCTTGATGTTGTCGATATTATTGTTAAATTGCTAAAAATTTATCTAATAATTTCATAATAGTATTTCTCTCTAAAAGTGACAAATACTTAAAAGGTACCAAATTTAATAAAAATTAAAGTATTTAGTTATTAAGGAGAAGATTAAAAAATGAAGAGTATTTATAAAATACTAATTGATTTCATGATAGTAAATTAATATAAAAGTTTATAACTAATATTATGTAGAGAATATATTATCAAAATAAATTTTGATTGTACTAATGATAATTAATGATATATAATATAATAATACTCAAAACTCATTGATGAATTTTTAATATACATTATATATTTCATGTTATCTTATAATAGTGTACACATTATTATTTTAAAATAAATAAGAAAGTCTTTATAAAATATGATTATAGACTATTATTAAATTATGTCATATGAGCTTTTTATAATATATTACAAGTGTTGTAGTGAACAAAATGGAGTATTTTAGTCAAATACGATATAACCACCATAGTTACTATTAATGGCTTATCATATTATGATATTATGAAGAAATTACAAGATCATCATTTGCACATAATGATTAATATAATAAACTTTAATCATATCAAGTAGGAAAATATTATAACATTTTTAATTAATAATATTAAAATATTTTTGAACAATATTCTTATTAAGAATTTATTCATAATATAGCCTAATGAGTAAGAAATAATTTTATGTATTATTTTACTATTAAAAAAATAATTTTGAATGTAATTTAAGTATTATTAAATATGTCTAATTTAAATTATAAAATTATATATATATATATATATAACTATAACTAGTAAATTATTTTCTTAATATGCAAAAAACTTTTATTTAAAAGTGTATAATTACAATAAAACTCATGAGAGAGAAATTAATTATTAAATTAAAATGAACTCTTCAATCATATCAATGGTCAGAATTATTGCAAAAATCAAGTATATATTATTTATGTAAAATTATTT
>JAHOYR010004248.1:0-10884 GCA_023213295.1 Bruguiera hainesii
AACCTAACACACATAAGGAATCAAACAAGAACCTAAGAAAGCTAAATTAGATTTCAATTATGCAAACCCTAGACCTAGTGTTTAAAGGAACATGAACCAAAGTTATTAAAAAGGATATGGTTGTCACACTTTAGAAGAGAATGGTCTTGGATGTGATAAGTCAAGTTGAAAATCATAAGAAGGGTTAGTTCTTGATAAGTTCTTTAGTACTAAAAAAACTCAAAGGAGAAAATTCTCACTTTTATATCACTTGATAATTTGCCCCCTTTAACAATGAAATTAAGCCAATTTATACACTTAATTAACAACCTTAGAGATAAGGACAAATTCCTTAATAAACTAACAAAAAATCTACTCTTATTTTGTATGAATTGTTGTAGAAACCCCTACAATCACTTAACAAACAAGGTCATTCAATATATTTATACAATTAATAACGTCTCAACTTGTATTAAGATATGCTTTGCTGCCATTCAAGCTTGAATTAGCTTCTTTAGCCCAAACTTCTTCAATTAGACCATTAAGTGCTTCTTTTGTCCTTTTAGATCTTGAATGTGTCATTGACAATTTTTGAATGCTCAATGGATCCTTAGAATCCCTCCATTCATCAGCTCCTCTATGGATCTCATTAATGTCATTGATCCTTATTTGCTTTCCTTAAATAGATTGAATGGTTTGTACCAAAGGCTGGAAGGGCTTACTCAAGGTACCAAGAGTGTGGAGGACTACCTTAAGGTGATAGAGATTACCATGATTCAAGCTAATATGGAGGAGGATAAAGAAGCAACCATGGCTCAATTCTTACAAGGGTTAAATATAGACATCACTAATGTAGTTGAATTACAACATTATGTGGAGTTAGAGGATATGTTGCATATGCCAATGAAAGTTGAGAGGCAACTTAAATGAAAGAGCTATACATGGTTTGGACAAAATTTGGGTTCCATTTCATCTTGAAAGCCTAATTACAGCAAAAGGGAGTAGAGGGCTGATTACAAGCCCCAGGTTGAAGCTTACAAAGTAAGTAAGTTCTGACCAAGAGAAAGGTAATTATGATTCCTAACCTAGTAAACATAGAAATATTATATGTTTTAAATGTTCAAGAATGGGACATATTACATCTCGATGTCCAAATTTGCTACTATTGAGTTTACTAATTATGTTATTATTTGGTGGGATCAACTTGTTTTGACTAGGAGAAAGAATCATGAGAGGCTTATTGATATATGAGAAGAGATGAAGGCTATCATAAGGAAGGTCATCCCTAATTATTATTATAGGGATTTCTACCAAAGGTTACAAAGGCTTCCTTAAGACACCAAGAGTGTGAAGGACTACCATAAGGAGATGAAGATTTTCATGATTTAGGCTAATGTGGATAAGGATAGAGAAGCAACTATGACTTAGTTTTTAGAAGGGTTAAATAGAAACATCACCAATGTAATTGAATTGCAACATTATATGGAGTTGGAGGGCATAGTACACATGATAATGAAAGCTGAGAGGTAACTTAAATAAAAGGGTTCTACATGGTTTGGATAGAATTTGGGTTCCACTTCATCCTATAAGCTTAATTAGAGCAACGGAAAGGGTTGATTACAAGCCTAAGGCCAAAATTTACAAGAGTAAAGAAGTGAGTTCTAACTAAGAGAAAAGTAATTCTAATTCCCAACCTAGTAAAAATAAAGATATTAAATGTTTTAAGTGTTTAGGAAGGAGCATATTGTATCTTAGTGTCCAAATAAGCATACAATGGTGTTGCGAGGTAATGGCAATATTAAGGCTAAATGTGGGTCCAATGATGTCTTCATACCACCATTAGAGGATGTAAGTGATGGAGAGGAGTATCTAGTTGAGGAAGATGTGCTGGTGGCTAGACAAGCATTTAGTGCATAAGCCAAGAAAAATGATGAAGTGCAAGGAGATAATATCTTTCATACATGGTGCCATATCAAAGATAAGATATGCAACATGATCATTGATTGTTGTACAAATGTAGCTTCCTAGTTTAAAACTTAGTTCTTTAAATGAGGATTACATCACATAACCTTACCTTATAAGGTAAGAACTATTTATGAACAATTTTGTGGGAAAAATGATAAGGTTAAAGACCTATAACTATTGTTTGCCTTATGGTATTATGTTTCATGGATTATAAAATGGGACTATACTATTATGACAAAACAAGTAAATATGCTAGACACGATGATTAAGCATGTTTGCTAGAGGGAAAAGTTCAACTTCTTTGATAACAAATTTTATACTTCCAAAAAATTTATCCTTATAAATGGGCCAAAGCCACCCACCAATTTCTACATCATCTGGTAATCTAGAAGAATTATTAAAGACTTTAATGGAATCTATATCCAAAGAAAGATTGTTGGAAATGATGGCCTTGTTACACCAATCAGAATCGACCATGCAAGCAAGTCAAGCTGAAAGCAGTCAAGATCACAATAATGATGATGTTATGCAAGATTCATAGGATCTTTATGAGTTGTGAAAATGACAAAACTACTTTTGGTGGAAAATAATGCAAAGATTCCTGATAAGCAGCTTTTATTAAAGCCATTTTGAAAAGGATAGAAATCCAAAGATAAAGGACAATTTTACTTTAGTTAAAAGGAATCTTGATACATTAGTTATTCCCTTTTCCCTAATATAAATAAATCCCTCTCATGATGAAAAAAGTAGAGTCCAATTTAAGTTTATATTAGTTTTCTTTCAATTTCCATCTCCCAAATATCACTTATAATGTAAACTTGTATTGACAAGTGTTGTTTAATGAAAGATTTTATTTTGTAAGTCATTTATATTTGATTTCCTTTAATTTTAATTTTGTTAGTATTGTTACTTAGATATCTCCCTTAAATTGCTTGCTTGCCTATTATATCTACTTGCCTGTGTTTTGCCTTTTAATGGTATTAAAGCCTAGTTGCTAGTAACAGTTTTAGTCTTATCCCTATTTTATAGTTGAAAGTCTAATTCATGTTGTCTTTGTTGCTCATGTAAGCCATGGTTAGGTGTTGAAGAATAGTGGCATAAATCATTGACATTGATACTATATAGTAGAGATAGATTAACTAGCTTTCTAGGAGTAATAGTCTTAATAGAAATATGAATGAAGAAATAATTATTAATGAAATTTTAGATAATAATTATTTACAAAATTGGATTCTTCTTTCTTCCTCATCTTCCCATGTTTATAAACAAGGAATTTCTTTTCAAAAGCTAATTATGTGATCAAAACTATAAAAGAAGCACTAATCCTTAACTCAGGGTTACAATGATTTTTTCTTACTATTTTAAGAACTTATTTGTTCTCATCAACAAAAATATAAATTTATTCATATAGATGGTTCAAGTAGTCTTAAAGTCTACTGTTAGATTGGATTTAAATAACTCAACAATTATTTTTATTAGGGATAAGAGACACAATCAATCTTATGACTCCTTATTAGGAGTAAATGAATCAAGTTTAAGTAATGGACCTATTTTGTACTCTTATATTCAGAACTTTACACAATCCTTATCAAATTAAAATTTAATGCATATTTTATGTTTAGACAAAAAACCAAAGGATTTGATATGATGCTTGCTTTAAAAATTTTGATCCTTACAAGGTTATATATATCATTATTCCAAGAATTATACAAATTGCTTGGGATTAGGTTTATTTACCTAAAAGATGGACTTTGTAAAAAGTAGTCAAATCTATTAAATAGGTAAATCAACAAATGGAAGAAATCATTGAATATAAAGATAGGGATGTTGAGATTTGATTTGCTCCATCATGAAGTATGAGGTTAAACCTCAAAAAGGGAAAAGAAAAGGTTAAACCTTGATACTTTACCTCCATTATACCAATTATAGAGCTAAAAGGTATAAGAAGAATTAAAGAGCAGGTTAGTTAGCCCTAGTATACAATTGACTTTCCACCTTCAACTACCACTTTTATGGTTAATAAACCACTAAAAACTTCCAATCAAGCTTCCAAACCTAGATCTTTTTCTATATCTGATGTGGTATATCAAGATAGAGATAGAGGTCTATTATGGGCCTACAGATTTATTGCTCCCTACTCGTGTAGCCTTGAGAATACTTTCCAAGCAGTCTTATCACACTCAACTCACAAGAACCTTTTTCAAGAGAAACTTGATAAGTATATTTTACTTATAAATTGGGTGCATTACAAATAAAGGGGAGGAGGTTGCCTTTTATACAGATATTAGACAAGCCACAACCATTAGATCCTTTCTTGATCAAATTATGGTATCACATCCCTTCAACTTCCTATCTACTTACATTTACAAGCATTTATTACATGGCTAGTTCCAATGTATTGCCCCTCCCTAGGAGCCTTCTACATTCATAGTTTAGCCTTTCCCTAGAAGGCGTCTACATTCAACATATTGTCCAACCCTAAGGGCAAAGGACTGTGACATTCTTCCCCATCCAATCAGGTGACACCCTTATTGCTTTTTCGCATGGTATGTGTCAATCTCCTTCTGAAACTGCCAAAGAGCTTCAACAGGTTCCCAACTAGCTTTGCTTTTTGGAAGACCCTTCCACCAGATAAAGTATTCATGTCTCAGCATACAATACTGCTTCCGTATGACCCAATCTATGACTATGGATTTGACTTCTCGATCATATGAAGTTTTTGCTCCATGTGGTACTCACCATGACTCCCCTCGATTTGGATCTTCCTCGTCTACATGGTACAGTTTAAGCATACTCACATAGAAAACTGGATGTACCTTTAATTTTGACAACTACAGCTTGTATGCGACCTTCCCAACCCATTGTATCACTTGAAATGACCCTTAATAGCTATGAATCAGCCCTTTGTGCACATCCTTGTACCGAAGAATGGTATGTAGTTTGGTTAGCACCAAGTCCCTGACTTGGAACTCCACATGCCATCACTTTTTGTTAGCCCACTTCTTCATGCATTTAAAGGCTTTATGTAGACACACCCTTGCCAAGTTTGCTTGTTTTTGCCAATCCTTTCTTGTTTTTGACAATCCTTAGCAAACTTGTATATAGGTGGGTTATTTCCTTGATAGCCCAATGCAACCGCACTAGGAGTTTGTGGTTGTTGCCATTCATGATCTCGAATGGGCTCTGGTCAGTAGACTCACTTCACTACAAGTTGTAGGAGAATTAGGCTACGCCAATCAACTTTGCCCAATTTGTCTATGTTGTGCTCACATAGTGTCAAAGATAAATCTCCAAGGGTGCATTGACCCACTCAGTTTGACTGTCAGTTTGGGGGTGTAGGCTTGTAGAGAGATTTAACTCCGACCCTAGCAGCTTGAACAATTCAGACCAGAAATGGCCTGTGAATCAAGGGTTACAATCACTCACGATTGTTTATGGGACTCCCTAATACTTGACCACATGCTTCATGAATAACTTGGCAGCCTCCTCAACTGGGCAATCCTTTGTTGCTGACACAAATCTTGCATGCTTGGAGAATCTGTCCACCATGACCATAAGAGTTCAACATCCTTCAGACTTAGGCAAGTTTACTATAAAGTCCATGGAAATGCTCTCCCATGGATGAGTTAGGATAAGAAGTGGCTCTAGAAGGCCAACAATGAATATTATTCAAGTTTGTCTTATTGGCAAGCAAGATAGGTCTTTACATAGACTTCAATGTCATCTTGTATCTGAGGCCAGTGGTATTGATCTTTGACAAGGCCCAAGGTGTAGTGGATCCCTGGATGACCCATCCATTTTGAATCATGGCACTCACACCAAAACCATCGAGTTTTTCCCTCTTGCACATATCCAATAAGGGCATGAGCCTTTTGATCATGTTTGAGCCCCTTCTTGATGCAGTCGATCCATAGATAGCTAGGTCGACTCACTGTGTTTGCTAGCTCCATCTTCTGGCTAAGGGCATTGGCTATGGAGTTAGCCTTCCCCAGCTTGTACTCCATCACATAGTTAAACTTTGCTAGAAAATCTTGCCACTGAGCTTGCTTCAGACTTAGCTTCTCCTGGGTCTAAAAATAACTCGTGGCCACGTTGTCCATCCTTACAACAAACTTAGACCCCAGGAGATAATGCCTCCACGTTCATAGGCAATGGACCACTACAATAATCTCCTTCTCTCGAATGGTATACCATCGCTCGGTATTGTTCAACTTCCGTGACTCATATGCCATTGGATGCCCTTCCTACATAAGAACACTACCAATAGCAAAATCTGATGCATTAGTCTCTAACTCAAAAGGCTTGGTGTGATTGGGCAACACTAGCACTAGCTCTTACTTCAACTGATCAAACGCTGTCTAATAGCAATCCATCCATTCCCATAGTTTCTCCTTCTTCAACATGTCCATGACTGGCATGGTGATGTTTAAGTATCTCTGAACAAAATGCCAGTAGTAGTTGGTGAGGCCAAGGAATGATCTCAACTCCGTCACTTTTGTTGGCAGCTCCTATTCAATGTTGACTTGGATCCTCGCTAGCTCCATTTGTACTTGTCTGCCCCTAACAATGTGCGCCAAGAATGGAACTTCCTTTTGGGAAAGGCACATTTATTGCGCTTGGCGTATAAGTCATTCTCGTGCAAGATTTGGAAAACCAATCTAAGGTGTTTGATGTGCTCCTTGAGTGTCTGGTTGTACACCATATTATCATCAAGGTATACCACTACAAACTGATCTAGGAATGGATGTAATACCTTGTTCATAAGAGTGCAGAATATGGCCAGAGCATTGGTTAGGCCAAATGGCATAACGAGGAACTTATACGATCCACAATGCGTCACACATGTTGTCTTTGGCTCGTCCTCTTTGGCAATCCGTACTTGATAATAACCTGATTGGAGATCAAGCTTGGTGAACCAACATGCTCCACTAAGTTGATTGAAGAGATCTGCAATGAGTGGGATTGGGTACTTGTTCTTTATGGTCAGCTTGTTCAATGCCTAGTAATCTATGCATTTCTGAGGTGACCTGTCATGCTTTTTCTAAAATAGGACAGGAGTACTAAATGGAGGCTTAGATGGTCAAATGTACCCAGCATTGAGCAGCCCTTTTAGATGTTTCCTCAGTTCTTTGAATTTTGGGGTTAGATCGACTCTAATACCACTTGTTATAGGGTCATTACTTTCTCCCTAAAAAGTAGTTTGTCAAGGTGTGTAGTGCCCACATTTATATGGCCCAAGATCCCCCTTTTCCTATCTGATGTGGGAGTTGGGTCATACCTAAGGACCAACGACCAACTCATTGCTTTGATATGCCTGTTTGTCACATTCTCCCCCACCAAATCCATCGACATCCTCATTGAGAATTAGGACCTCCCCTTGCCTACTCCTTCCATATGAAGCCTTTGGCAGGAGACATCAAAGTCGGGGTCGAGTTGGTTTTGATATCACTTGTCACGGGGCCATTACTTTCTACCTAAAAGGTAGCCTATTAGGGTGTACAGTGCCCACATTTATATGGCCCAAGATCCCCCTCTTCCTATATGATATGGGAATCGGGTTGTACCTAAGGACCAACAACTAACCCATTGCTTTGATATGCCCATCCATCACATTCTCCCCTACCGAATCCATCGACATCCTCTTTGACAATTGGGGCCTCCCCCTGCCTACTCATTTCACATGAAGTGCTTGGCGGGAGACATTGGAGTCGAGGTCGGGTTGGTTTTGATACCACTTGTCACGGGATCATTACTTTCTTCTTAAAAGGTAGCCTATTAGGGTGTGTAGTACCTACATTTATATGGCCTAAGATCCCCCTCTTTCTATCTGATGTGGGAGTCAAGTGGTACCTAAGGACCAACAACCAACCCATTGCTTTGATACCAATTGTCATAGACCTATGGATTTATCGCTCCATAACTGTGTGACCTTGAGAATACTTTCTATGCAGCCTTCTTATGCTCAACTCAAAAGAACCTTTTTAAAGAGAAACTCTATAAGTATATTTCACTTGTAGTTGGGTGTGTTACAAATGAGGGGGAGGAGGTTCCCTTTTATACAAGTATTGGATAAGCCATAACCATTAGATCTCTCCTTGATCTAATGGTGGATATCACATCCCTTTAACTTCCTATCTACTTACATTTACTAGCATTTATTACATGGTTGGTTCCAATGTATTGTCCTTCCTTAGGAGGCATCTACATTTAACATATTGTCCAACCCTAAGGGCAAAGGGTCGTGACATTCTCCCCTACCTAATTAGGTGACACCCTCATCGCTTTTTCAGTGGTACGTGTCAATCTTCTTCTTAAACTACCAAAGAGCTTCAACAGGTTCCCAACTAGCTTTGCTTTTTGGAAGACCCTTCCACCGGATAAAGTATTCATACCTCGGCGTGCAATACCGCTTTTGTATGACCCAATCTGCGACTATAGATTTGACTTCTCGGTCATATGAAGTTTTCACTCCAAGTGGTGCGTGTTATAACTCCCCTCGATCTGGATCTTCCTTGTCTACATGGTAAGGTTTGAGCATACTCACATGGACAATTGGATGTACCTTTAATTTTGGTGGCAACTCCAGTTTGTATGCGACCTTCCCGACCCGTTGTATCACTCGAAATGGCCCTTCATAGCGATGAATCAGCCCTTTATGCACATCCTTGTACCGAAGAATGGCATCTAGTTTGGCTAGCACCAAATCCCTGACTTAGAACTCCACATGTCATCACTTTTTGTTGGCCCACTTCTTCATGCGTTCGGAGGCTTTACATAGACACGCCCTTGCCAAGTCCACTTGTTCTTGCCAATCCTTGGCAAACTTGTATGCAGGTGGGCTATTTCCCTGATAACCCAATGCAACCACACTTGGAGTTTGTGGTTGATGGCCATTCACAATCTCGAATGGACTCTGGTCAGTAGACTCACTTTGCTGCAAGTTGTAGGAGAATTAGGCTACGTTGATCAACTTTGCCCAATTTGTTTGTGTTGTGCTCATGTAGTGTTGAAGATAAATCTCTAAGAGTGCATTGACCTGCTCGGTTTGACCATCAATTTGGGGGTGTAGGCTCATAGAGAGACTCAACTCCAACCCCAGCAGCTTGAAAAATTTGGACTAGAAATGCCCTATGAAGCAAGGGTCGCAATCGCTCATGATCATTTATGGGACTCCCCAGTACTTGACCACGTGCTTCATGAATAACTTGGTTGCCTCCTCAGCTGGACAATCCTTTGTTGCTGGCACAAATGCTACATACTTAAAGAATCTGTCCACCACGACCATAAGAGTCTGACATCTTTCAGACTTAGGCAAGTTTACTATGAAGTCCATGAAAACACTCTCCCATGGATGAGTTGGGATAAGAAGTGACTCTAGCAGTCCTAGCGATGAACATTGTTCAAGTTTGTCTTGTTGGCAAATAAGACAGGTCTTTACATAGGCTTCAACATCATCCCACATTTGAGGCCAGTAATATTGGTCTTCAACGAGGGCTAAGGTGCAGTGGATCCTTAGATGACCTGCCCACTTCGAATCATGACACTCACATAACATCGTCACCCTTTTATGTATAGAAGATTATCCTCACACCAAATCGTCAGGTCTTGCCCTCTTGCGCATATCCAATGAGGGTTTGAGCCTTCTGATCATGTTTGAGCCCCTCCTTGATGTGGTCGATCCATGGACAGTTAGGTCGACTCACCATGTTTGCCAGTTCCATCTTTTGGCTAGGGGCATCGGCTACGGAGTTAGCCTTCCCCAACTTGTACTCCATCACATAGTCGAACTTTGGTAGAAAATCTTGCCACCGAGTTTGCTTTGAACTCAGCTTCAATTGGGTCTAAAAATAACTCGTGGCCACATTGTCTGTCCTTACAATGAACTTAGACCCCAGGAGTTGCTGCTCCAAATCCCGTCTATGAATGAGATAGAGGTGTACCATCAATTTATGAGTTGTCTTGAGCCATGAACCAAACAAAAGTTGAAGTGGTTCCATGTGGGAGACCTCACAATGGCCATTACAGTGGCTGAATCTTTTATGGAATATAGGACACCTTCCTCCTCTCAGTCAAACCCCCGTCCAAAGGATAAGGCCAATGGTGGGGGAGATCGGGCAGATTTAATCACCCGAATAGTGGTAGACTGCCAGCTGGTCCTTCCAAGGCTTATGCCAAATCCAACAGTAGAGGACACAGAAAGGTACTTACTTACAAATGCTTCTTTTGTGGTGGTCTGCACATGGTGCATGATTGTCCAAACAAGGCCAAGCTGGTTGCTCTCTGCAAAGAAAATGAGTCAAAAGAGGAGGCATGATTGGGTTCGCTGTGAATCCTAAGCTCAATCAAGTCCAAGAAGGCAAAGGAGCTAAAAGGACTCATGTTTGCAGATGTGAAGATCCGAGAAACCACGATGAGTGCGCTCATGGATATTAAGGCATCCAATCTCTTCATATTGGAAGATGCTGCCAAGAAACTTAACCTTCGGGTTGAGAAAAGAGCTGAGTGGCTCAAGATTGTCAACTCCCAGGAAGTCCCTGCCGTTGGGGTTGCTAGGGAAGTGGAGCTGCAAATTGGGCAATGGAGAAGCTAGGAGACCCTTGAGGTAATTTCTCTTGATGATTATGACTTCATCATTGGGTTGAAATTTTTAGACAGAATCCATGAGATTATATTACCCTTTGCTGAGTGTATTTGTGTGTTGGACAAACGGTACCAGTGTGTGATTCTAGTCCATCGTAAGTTAGACCATGATTGGAAGATGATTTTGGCAATGCAACTCATTAAAGGAGCGAAAAAAGGTGAGTGACCATCTTAGAAACCTTGAAAACTAAGGATAAGAAGAGCAAAGGGAGTGGAGTCTTGACTTATCATGAGGTCATTACTTTCTCCCTAAAAGGTAGCCTATTAAGGTGTGCAGCACCCATGTTTATATGGCCCAAC
>JAHOYR010004264.1:0-11395 GCA_023213295.1 Bruguiera hainesii
AAAATTCAAAAAATGCAATGTTTTGGCTTTTTCCTTTATTACTAAAGGTAAGGCAATTGATTGGTTTGAAAAACATAACATTTAAATATGTTTATTGAACAAAAATATAAGAAATGAAATCAATTGTATAACATGTCATTTAGTGGATGAATATTATAAATGGCAATCCTAAGTCTCAATGTTGTGTTAAGTATATATCCCTAGATAGGAGTGGGGAAACTTCTTATTAGAGTCCATTGCTTTTGCTTTTTCTTAAATAATTTCTTTGAAGACAAGAATTATATAAATGATTTCAAATTGCATTCAGACAAATGCGACAATTAAGAAAATTAGAAATTTAAAATTCAAGAGATTAATGACAATGCTTTTATCACTAGCAGATTTTAAATTCTAAAAATTGCAAAAATGTAGTATTTTGATTTTTAAATTTATTGTTAATGTCTTTGCACTTGATTGGGGAGACAAATATAATATTTGAATATGTTAATTGAACAAAAATAGAAGAAATGAACTCAATTGTATAAAATACACTTTAGTAGAAAAATATTATAAATAGCAATCTCAAGTTTCATTGTTGGTTCAAGCATATATGTATAGAGGGGAGTGGGAAAACTTCTTATTAGAGTCCATTGCATTTGCTTTTTCCCAAGTAATATGTTGTAGGCAAACATTATATAAATCCTTTCAAATTGCATTGTGGCACATGAGGAACATAAAAAAATTGCAAAATTTAAATTCAATTGATTATTGAAAATGCATTTATTCCTAGAAAACCATAAAGTTCTAAAATTCAAAAAATGCAATGTTTTGGTTTTTTCCTTTATTATTAAAGTCATGGCAATTGTTTCGTGTGAAAAAACATAACATTTGAATATGTTGATTGAACAAAAATACAAGTAATGAAATCAATTGTATAAAATGCATTTTAGTGGAGGAATATTATAAATGGCAATCCCAAGCCTCAATGTTGTGTTAGGCATATATCTCTAGATAGGAATGGGGAACCTTCTTATTAGAGTCTTTTGCTTTTTCTTTTTCTTAAGTAATTTGTTTGAAGACAAGAATTATATAAATCATTTCAAATTACATTGAGATAAAGGTGATAATTAAGAAAATTGCAAATTTAAAATTCAAGAGATTAATGACAATGCATTTATCCCTAGTAGATTTTAAAATTCTAAAAATTACAAAGATGCAATGTTTCAATTTTTTCCCTATAAAACCTTAAAGTTCTAAAATTCAAAAAATGCAATGTTTTGGTTTTCTCCTTTACCATTAAAGTGATGGAAATTGATTGGTGTGAATAACATAACATTTGAATATATTTATTGAACAAAACTACAAGTAATGAAATCAATTATATAAATTGCACTTTAGTGGATGAATATTATAAATGGCAATCCCAAGCCTCAATGTTGTGTTAAGCATATATCCCTAGATCAGAGTAAGGAACCTTCTTATTATAATCTATTGCTTTTGTTTTTTCTCTAGTAATTTGTTTGAAGATAAGAATACTATAAATCATTTCAAATTGCATTAAGGCAATGGAGACAATTAAGAAAATTGCAAAATTTAAATTCAATAGATTATTGACAACACATTTATTTCTAGTAGATTTTAAAATTCTAAAAGTTTCAAAAATGTAATATTTTGATTTTTCAAATTATTGTTAATATCGTTGCATTTGATAGGCGAGAGAAATATAATACTTGAAAAATATAATAGTTGAATATGTTAATTGGAAAAAAAAAAAACTAATAGACTCAATTGTATAAAATACACTTTCATAGATGAATATTATAAATATGAATCCCAAACTTCATTGTTGTTTCAAGCATATATGTATAGAGGAGTGTGAGAAAACTTCTGATTGGAGTCCGTTGCATTTACTTTTTCTTGAGTAATATGTTTATAGGCAAAAATTATATAAATCATTTTAAATTGTATTGTGGCAAAGGAGATAATTAAGAAAATTGCAAAATTTAAATTCAACTGATTATTGATAATGCATTTACCCCTATAAAACCTTAAGGTTCTAAAATTCAAAAAAGGCAATGTTTCGGTTTTTTCCTTTATTATTAAAGTCCTGGCAATTGATTGGTGCGAAAAACATAACATTTGAATATGTTTATTGAACAAAATTGCAAGTAATGAAATCAATTGTATAAAATGCACTTTAGTGGATGAATATTATAAATGACAATCCCAAACCTCAATGTTGTGTTAAACTTATATCTCTAGATTGGAGTAAGGAACCTTCTTATTATAGTCTATTACTTTTGTTTTTTCTTAAGTAATTTGTTTGATGACAAGAATTCTATAAATCATTTCAAATTGCATTAAGGTAATAGAGACAATTAAGAAAATTGCAAAATTTAAATTCAACAGATTATTGACTATACACTTATTTCTAGTAGATTTTAAAATTCTAAAAAATTTCAAAAATGTAATATTTTGATTTTTCAAATTATTGTTAGTGTTGTTGCATTTGATAGGTGTGAGAAATATAATATTTGAAAAATATAATAGTTGAACATGTTAATTGGAAAAAAAAAAGTAATGGATTCAATTGTATAAAATAGACTTTAGTAAATGAATATTATAAATAGTAATCCCAAGTTTCATTGTTGTTTGAAGTATATATGTATAGAGGGGAGTGGGAAAACATCTCATTAGAGTCCATTGTATTTGCATTTTCCTGAGTAATATGTTTGTAGGCAAAAATTATATAAATCATTTCAAATTGCATTATGGCAAAGGAGACAATTAAGACAATTACAAAATTTAAATTCAACTGATTATTGACAATACATTTATTCTTAGAAAACCTTAAAGTTCTAAAATACAAAAAATGCAATGTTTTTGTTTTTTCCTATATTATTAAAGTCATGGCAATTGATTGGTGTGAAAAACATAACATTTGAATATGATGATTGAACAAAAATACAAGTAATG
The DNA here is from genome assembly GCA_023213295.1 of Bruguiera hainesii. Lineage (NCBI taxonomy): Eukaryota > Viridiplantae > Streptophyta > Magnoliopsida > Malpighiales > Rhizophoraceae > Bruguiera > Bruguiera hainesii. Next base: position 2,956 of record JAHOYR010004264.1, read on the forward strand.
AAATCCATTGTATAAAATACACTTTAGTGGATGAATATTATAAATGGTAATCCCAAGCCTCAATGCTGTGTTAGGCATATATCCCTAAAAAGAAGTGGAGAACCCTTTTATTAAAGTTCTTTGCTTTTACTTTTTCTTAAGGAATTTGTTTGAGGACAAGAATTATATACATAATTTCAAATTGCATTGAGACAAAGGCGACAATTAAGAAAATTAGAAATTTAAAATTCAAGAGATTAATGACAATGCATTTATCCCGAACAGATTTTAAAATTCTAAAAATTGCAAAAATGCAATATTTTGATTTTGAAATTTATCGTTAATGTCGTTGCATTTGATTGGTGAGAGAAATATAATATTTGAATATGTTAATTAAACAAAAAAATAAGTAATGGACTCAATTGTAAAATGTACATTTTAGTAGATGAATATTATAAATAGTAATCCCAAGTTTCATTGTTCTTTCAAGCATATATGTATAGAGGGGAGTGGGAAACTTCTTATTAGAGTCCATTGCATTTGCTTTTTCCTGAGTAATATGTTTATAGCTAAAAATAATATAAATCATTTCAAATTGCATTATGGCAAAATAGATAATTAAGAAAATTGCAAAATTTAAATTCAATTGATTATTGACAATGCATTTATCCTTAGAAATCCTTAAAATTCTAAAATTCAAGAAGTGCAATGCTTTGGTTTTTTGCTCTATTATTAAAGTGATGACATTTGATTGGTGTGAAAAACATAACATTTAAAGATGTTAGTTGAATAAAGATACAAGTAATACAATGAATTGTGTTATGCATATATCCCTAGATGGAAATGGGGAACCTTTTTATTAGAGTCTTTTGCTTTTGCTTTTTCTTAAGTAATTTGTTTGAAGACAAGAATTCTATAAATCATTTCAAATTGCATTGAGACAAAGGCGACATTTAAGAAATTTGAAAATTTAAAATTCAAGAGATTAATGACAATGCAGTTATCCCTAGCAAATTTTAAAATTCTAAAAATTGCAAAAATGCAATGTTTTGATTTTCTCCCTAGAAAACCTTAAAGCTCTAAAATTCAAAAAATGCAATGTTTCGGTTTTTTCCTTTATCATTAAAGTGATGGAAATTGATTGGTGTGAAAAACATAACATTTGAAAATGTTTATTGAACAAAAATACAAGTAATGAAATCAAATGTGTAAAATGCACTTTAATGGATGAATATTATTAATGACAATCCCAAGCCTCAATGTTGTGTTAAGGAAATATTCCTAGATCGGAGTGGGGAACTGTCTTATTATAGTTAATTTCTTTTGTTTTTTCTTAAGTAATTTGTTTGAAGACAAGAATTCTATAAATCATTTTAAATTGCATTAAGGCAATGGAGACAATTAAGAAAATTGCAAAATTTAAATTCAATAGATTATTGACAATGCGTTTATTTCTAGCAGATTTTAAAATTCTAAAAATTTAAAAAATGTAAGATTTTGATTTTTCAAATATTGTTAATGTCATTCCATTTGATTGGTGAGAGAAATATAATATTTGAAAAATATAATAGTTGAATATGTTAATTGGACAAAAAAAATAAGTAATGGACTCAATTGTAAAAAATAAACTTTAGTAGATGAATATTATAAATAGTAATCCCAATCTTTATTGTTGTTTGAAGCATATATGTATAGAGGGAAGGGGGAAAACATCTGAATAAAGTCCCTTACAATTGCTTTTTCCTGAGTAATGTGTTTGTAGCTAAAAATTATATAAATCATTTCAAATTCCATTGTGGTAAGGGAGATAATTAAGAAAATTACAAAATTTAAATTCAACTAATTATTAACAATGCATTTATCCCTAGAAATCCTTGAAGTTCTAAAATTCAAAAAAAATGCAATGTTTTGGTTTTTCCCTTTATTATTAAGGTCATGGAAATTGATTGGTGTGGAAAACATAACGTTTAAATATGTTTATTGAACAAAAATACAAGTAATGAAATCTATTGTATAAAATGCACTTTAGTGGATTAATATTATAAATGACAATCTCAAGCCTCAATGTTGTGTTAGGCATATATCCTTAGATAGGAGCGGAGAACCTTCTTATTAAAGTCCTTTACTCATACTTTTTCTTAAGAAATTTGTTTGAAGACAAGAATTATATAAATCATTTCAAATTGTATTGAGACAAAGGCGATAGTTAAGAAAATTGGAAATTTAAAATTCAAGAGATTAATGACAATGCATTTATCCTTAGCAGATTTTAAAATTCTAAAAATTGCAAAAATGCAGTATTTTGATTTTTAAATTTATTGTTAATGTCGTTGCGTTTGATTGGTGAGAGAAATATAATATTTGAAAAATATAATATTTGAATATGTTAATTGAAAAAAAAAATAGAAGTAATGGACTTAATTGTATAAAAAGCACTTTAGTAGAAAAATATTATGAATAGCAATCCCAAACTTCATTGTTGGTTCACGCATATATGTATAGAGGGGAGTGGGAAAACTTCTTATTAGAGTCCATTGCATTTGCTTTTTCCCAAGTAATATGTTGTAGGCAAATACTATATAAATCCTTTCAAATAGCATTGTGGCACATGAGACAAATAAGAAAATTGAAAAATTTAAATTCAATTGATTATTGACAATGCATTTATCCTTAGAAAACCTGAGAGTTCTAAAATTCAAAAAATGCAATGTCATGGCAATTGATTGGTGTGAAAAACGTAACATTTGAATATGTTGATTGAACAAAAATACAAGTAATCAAATAAATTGTATAAAATGCACTTTAGTGGATAAATATTATAAATGGCAATCCCAAACCTCAATGTTGTGTGAAGTATATATCCCTAGATAGGAGTGGGGAACCTTCTTGTTAGAGTCCTTTGCTTTTGCTTTTTCTTAAATAGTTTATTTGAAGACAAGAATTATATAAGTCATTTCAAATTGCATTGAGACAAAGGCGACAATTAAGAAAATTACAAAATTTAAATTCAACAGATTAATGACAATGCATTTATCCCTAGTAGATTTTAAAATTCTAAAAATTACAAAAATGCAATATTTTCATTTTTAAACTTATTGTTAATTTTATTTGATTGGTGAGAGAAATATAATATTGAAAAATATAATATTTGAATATGTTAATTGAACAAAAATACAAGTAATAGACTCAATCATATAAAATACACTTTAATAGATGAATATTATAAATAGTAATCCCAAACTTCATTGTTGTTTAAGGCATATATGTATAAAGGGGAGTGGGAAAACTTTTGATTGGTGTCCCTTGCATTTGCTTTTTCCTGAGTAATATATTTGTAGGCAAAATTTATATAAATCATTTCAAATTTCATTGTGGCAAAGGAGATAATTAAGAAAATTGCAGACTTTGAATGCATTGATTCCTAGAAATCCTTACAATTTTAAAATTCAAAAAATGCAATATTTTGGTTTTGTACTTTATTATTAAAGTGATGGCATTTGATTGGTGTGAAAAACATAACATTTGAATATGTTAGTTGAATAAAGATACAAGTAATGGAATGAATTATATAAAATACACTTTACTGGATTAAAATTATAAATAACAATCCCAAACTTCAATGTCGTGCTAAGCATATATCCCTAAATGGAAGTGGGGAACCTTCTTATTAAAGTCTTTTGCTTTTGTTTTTCCTTAAGTAATTTGTTTGAAGACAAGAATTATGTAAATCATTTCAAATTTCCTTGAGACAAAGGCGACAATTAAGAAAATTATAAAAATAAAATTCAACAGATTAATGATAATGCATTTATCCCTTGCAGATTTTAAAATTCTAAAAATTACAAAAATGAAGTATTTTGATTTTTAAATTTATTGTTAATATTGTTGCATTTGATTGGTGAGAGAAATATAATATTTGGATATTGTATAAAATACATTTTAGTAGATGAATATTATAAATAGTAATCCCAAACTTCATTGTTGGTTTAAGCATATATGTATAGAGTGGAGTGGGAAAACTTTTTATTAGAGTCTATTGCATTTGCTTTTTCCTGAGTAATATGTTTGGAGGCAAAAATTATATAATTCATTTCAAATTGCATTGTGGCGAAGGAGACAATTAAGAAAATTGCAAAATTTAAATTCAACTGATTATTAACAATGCATTTATCCCTAGAAAACCTTAAAATTCTAAAATTCAAAAAATGCAATGGTTTGGTTTTTTCCTTTAGTATTAAAGTCATGGCAATTGATTGGAGTGAAAAACATAACTTTTGAATATGTTGATTGAACAAACATACAAGTAATGGAATCAATTGTATAAAGTGCACTTTAGTGGATGAATATTATAAATGATACTCCCAAGTCTTAATGTTGTGTTAGGCATATATCTCTAGATAGGAGTAAGGAACTTTCTTATTAGAGTCCATTATTTTTGTTTTTTCTTAAGTAATTTGTTTAAAGACAAGAATTTTATAAATGATTTCAAATTGCATTAAGACAATGAAGACAATTAAGGAAATTGTAAAATTTAAATTCAACATATTATTGACAATATATTTATTCCTAGCAAATTTTAAAATTCTAAAAATTTCAAAAATATAAAATTTTGATTTTTGAATTTATTGTTAATGTCGTTGCATTTGCTTGGTGAGAGAAATATAATATTTAAATATGTTAATTGGACAAAAATACAAGTAATAAACTCAATTGTATAAAATTCACTTTAATGGATGAAAATTATAAGTAACAATCCCAATGTTCAATATTGTGTTAAGCATATATCCCTAGATGGGAGTTGGAAACCTTCTTATTAGAGTCTATTATTTTTACTTTTTCTTAAGTAATTTGTTAAAAGACAAGAATTATATAAATCATTTCAAATTGCATTGAGAGAAAGGCGATAATTAAGAAAATTGCAACATTAAAATTCAACAGATTAATGACAATGCATTTATCCCTAGTAGATTTTAAAATTCTAAAATAGGAGTAATGGACTCAATTGTATAAAATACACTTTAGTAGAAAAATATTATAAATAGCAATCTCAAGCTTTATTGTTGGTTCAAACATATATGTATCGAGAGGAGTGAGAAAACTTCTAGTTAGAGTTTATTGCATTTGCTTTTTCCTAAGTAATATCTTATAGTCAAACATTATATAAATCATTTCAAATTGCATTGTGACACATGAGACAAATAAGAAAATTGCAATTTAAATTCAACTAATTATTGATAATGCATTTATCCCTATAAAACCTTAAAGTTCTAAAATTCAAAAAATGCAATGTTTTGGTTTTTTCCTTTATTAGTAAAGTCATGGCAATTGATTGGTGGGAAAAACATAACATTTGAATATATTTAATGAACAATAATACAAGTAATGAAATCAATTGTATAAAATGCACTTTAATGGATGAATGTTATGAAAGGCAATCCTAAGCCTTAATGTTGTGTTAAGCATATATCCCTAGATGGGAGTGGAGAACCTTCTTAATATAGTTCATTGCTTTTGTTTTTTTTTAAGTAATTTGTTTGAAGAAAAGAATTCTATAAATGATTTCAAATTGTATTAAGGCTATGAAGACAATTAAGAAAATTGCAAAATTTAAATTCAATAAATGATTGACAATATATTTATTCTTAATAGATTTTAAATTTCTAAATATTTCAAAAATGTAATATTTTGATTTTTAAATTTATTATTAATGTCGTTACATTTGATTGGTGAGAGAAATATAATATTTGGAAATATAATATTTGAATATGTTAATTGGACAAAAATACATGTAATTGACTCAATTATATAAAATATTCTTTAGTAGATGAATATTATAAATAGTAATCATAAACTTCATTGTTGTGTTAAGCATATATCCCTAGATGAGAGTGGGGAACCTTTTTATTAGAGTCTATTACTTTTGCTTTTTCTTATCATTTCAAATCGCATTGAGACAAGGGCGACAATTAAGAAAATTGCAAAATTAAAATTCAACAGATTAATGATAGTGTATTTATCCTAAGAAGATTTTAAAATTTTAAAAATTGCAAAAATGTAGTATTTTGATTTTTAAATTTATTATTAATGTCGTTGCATTTGATTGGTGAGAGAAATATAATATTTGAAAAATATAATATTTGAATATTGTATAAAATACACTTTAGTAGATGAATATTATAAATAACAATCCTAAGTTTTATTGCTGGTTCAAGCATATATGTATAGAAGGGAGTGGAAAACTTCTTATTAGAGTCCATTACTTTTTCTTTTTGCATTGTGGCAATGGAGGCAATTAAGAAAATTGCAAAATTTAAATTCAACTGATTTTTAACAATACATTTATCCCTTGAAAACCTTAAAATTCTAAAATTAGAAAAATGTAATATTTTGGTTTTTTCCTTTATTATTAAAGTCATGGCAATTGATTGGTGTGAAAAACATAACGTTTGAATATGTTGATTCAACAAACATGCAGGTAATGCAATCAATTGTATAAAGTTAGTGGATGAATATTATAAATTGTAATCCCAAGTCTCATTATTGTATTAGGCATATATCGCTAAATATGAGTGGGGAAACTTTTTATTAGAATCCATTGTTTTTGTTTTTTCTTACGTAATTTGTTTGAAGACAAGAATTCTATAAATGATTTCAAATTGCATTAAGGTAATGGAGATAATTAAGAAAATTGTAAAATTTAAATTCAACAGATTATTAACAATACATTTATTCCTAGTATATTTTAAAATTCTAAAAATTTCAAAAATGTAATATTTTGATTTTCAAATTTATTGTTAATATCGTTGCATTTGATTGGTGAGACAGATATAATAGTTGAAAAATATAATATTTGAATACGTTAATTGGACAAAAATACAAATAATTGACTCATAAACCTCAATGTTGTGTTAAGCATATATCCCTATATAAGAGTGGCCAACCTTCTTATTAGAGTCCATTGCTTTTGTTTTTTCTTAAGTAATTTTTTTATAGACAAGAATTCTATAAATCATTTCAAATTGCATTAAGGTAATGGAGACAAATAAGAAAATTGCAAAATTTAAATTCAACTGATTATTAATGATGCATTTATCCCTAGAAAACCTTAAAATTCAAAAAATGAAATGTTTTGGTTTTTTGCTTTATTATTAAAGTCATGACATTTGATTGGTGTGAAAAACATAATAATTGAATATGTAGTTGAATAAAGATACAAGTAATGGAATGAATTGTATAAAATACACTTTAGTGGATCAAAATTATAAATAACAATCCTATGTTTTAATATTGTATTAAGCATATATCCCTAAATGGAAGTAGGGAACCTTCTTATTAGAGTCTATAGTTTTTGCTTGTTCTTAAGTAATTTGTTTGAAGACAAGAATTATATAAATCATTTCAAATTGCATTGAGACAAAGGTGACAATTAAGAAAATTGCAAAATTAAAATTCAATAGATTAATGACAATATATTTATCCCTAGCAAATTTTAAAATTCTAAAAATTGCAAAAATGCAATATTTTGAATTTTAAATTTATTGTTAATGTCTTTGCATTTGACTAGTGAGAGAAATATAATATTTGAAAAATATAATATTTGAATATGTTAATTGAGTAAAAATACAAGTAATGGACTTAATTGTATAAAATATCTTTTAGTAGATGAATATCATAAATAGTAATCCTAAATTTTATTCTTTTTTCAAGCATATTTGTATAAAGAGAAGTGGGAAAACTTCTGATTAGAGAGTAATATGTTTGGAGGCAAAAATTATATAAATCATTTCAAATTGCATTGTGGCAAAGAAAACAATTAAGAAAATTGCAAAATTTAAATTCAACTGATTATTGACGATGTATTTATTCCTAACAGCTTCTAAAATTGTAAAAGTTGAAAAAATGCAATGTTTTTAATTTTAAATTTATTCTTAACGTAGTTGCATTTGATTAGTGAGAAAAAGTACTATTTGAATAAGATAATTAAAGAAAAATAAGAGTAATTGACTCAATTGTATAAAATACACTTTAGTGGATGAATATTATAAATAGGAATTTGAAGTTTAAATGTTGTGTCGAACATATATCTCTAAATGGGAGTGGAGAAATTTCTTATTAGAGTCTATTGCTTTTGCTTTTTCTTAAGTAATATGTTTAAAAACAAAATTTATATAAATCATTTCATATTGCATTGAGGCAAAGGAGATGATTAAGAAAATTGAAAAATTTAAATTTAACAAATTATTGGCAATCCATTTAACCCTAATAGACTTTAAAATTCTAAAATTGCAAAAATCAGATATTTTGATTTTTAAATTAATTGTTAATGTTGTTGCATTTTATTTGTGAGAAAAATATAATACTTAAATATGTTAATTGAACAAAAATATAGGTAATGGACTCAATTGTATAAAATACACTTTAGTGGATGAATATTATAAATAGCAATCCCAAGTTTCATTGT
>JAHOYR010004293.1:0-11135 GCA_023213295.1 Bruguiera hainesii
TTTATAGCATCTCTCACAAGCATTTGATGCTTAATTACTCAAAAATGTGACCGTCTCTTCATTTCTTCCGAACAAGGCTCTACTTTTCGTTGTAATGACTCATTCACACTATAAGATCTTGAAAACAGCTTGTATGACCCCACCATTCAGAAAAGTCATTGCAACAACATTATGTATACGACCTTGGGACAAGGAATATGTTGAATTGCATGAAACAAAGAGCCTTTGATGATTTATAGCATCTCTCACAAGTATTTGATTTTAATTACTCGAAAATCAGACCGTCTGTTCATTTCTTCCTAACAAGTCTCCACTTTTAGTTGTAATGACACACTCACACTAAAAGATCTTGAAAACAGCTTGTATGACTACATCATTCGCAAAATTCACTGCACCAGCCTCATCAATACTCTCTTGGGACGAGGTATATGTTGAATTGCCTTGCACATGGAGTCTTCGATGATTTCTAGAATTTCTCACAAGTATTTGATGCTTAATGACTAAAAAATGAGACCGTCTCTTCATTTCTTCCTAACAAACCTCCACTTTTCGTTGTAATGACTCATTCACACTAAAAGATCGAGAAAACAGCTTGTATGACCACATCATTCACAAAATTCATTGCAACAACATTATGTATACCCCCTTAGGACTAGGAATATGTTGAATTCCATCAAACAAAGAGCCTTTGATGATTTGTAGCATTTCTCACAAGCATTTGATGCTTAATTACTCAAAACTGAGACCGTCTCTTCATTTCTTTCTAACAAGGCTCCAATTTTCGTTGTAATGACTCATTCACACTAAAAGATCTTGAAAGCAGCTTGTATGACCACATCATTGACTAAATTCTTTGCAACATCCTCATCTATACTATCTTGGGAGTAGGAATATGTTGAATTGCATTAAACAAAGAGTCTTTGATGATTTATAGCATTTCTCACATGCATTTGATGCTTAATTACCCAAAAATGAGACCGCCTTTTTATTTCTTCCTAACAATGCTCCACGTTTTGTTGTAATGACTCATTCACACTAAAAGATGTTGAAAACAGCTTGTATGAGCACATCATTCACTAAATTCATTGCAACAACCTCATCTATACTATCTTAGGACTAGCAATATGTTGAATTGCATTAAACAAAGTGTCTTTGATGATTTATAGCATTTCTCACAAGCATTTGATGCTTAATTACCCAAGAATGAGATCGTCTCTTCATTTCTTCCTCACAAGGCTCCACTTTTCATTGTAATGACTCATTAACACTAAAAGATCTTGAAAACAGCTTGTTTGACCGCATTATTCACTAAATTCACTGCAACAACCTCATCTATACTCTCTTGGGACCAAGAATAGGTTGAATTGCCTTAAACATGGAGTCTTTGATGATTGCTAGAGTTTCTTACAAGTATTTGATTCTTAATTACTTAAAAATAAGACTGTCTCTTCATTTCTTCCTAACAAGACTCCATATTTTGTTGTAATGAGTATTCACACCGAAAGATCTTGAAAGAAGCTAGTATGACCACATCATTCACTAAATTCATTGCAACAACCTCATCTGTACTCTCTTGGGACCAGAAATATGTTGAATTGCATTAAAAAAAGAGTCTTTGATGATTTATAGCATCTCTCACAAAGCATTTGATGTTTAATTACTCAAAAATGACACCATCTCTTCATTTCTTCCTAACAAGGCTCCACGTTTCGTTGTAATGAGTCATCTGCACTTAAAGATCCTGAAAACAGCTTGTATGAACCCTTCAATCACTAAATTCAGTGCAACAACCTCATCTATACTCTCTTGGGACTAGAAATTTGTTGAATTGCATTAAACAAAGAGTCTTTGATGATGTGTAGCATTTCTCACAAGCATTTAATGCTTAATTACCCAAAATTGAGACCCTCTCTTCATTTCTTCCTAACAACGCTCCACTTTTCGCTGTAATGACTCATTCATGCTAAAAGATCTTGAAAATAGCTTATATGACCACATCATTCACTAAATTCACTGCAACTACCTCATCTATACTCTCCTAGGACTAGGAATATGTTGAATTGCCTTAAACATGGAGTCTTTGATGATTGCCAGAGTTTCTCACAAGTATTTGATGCTTAATTACTAAAAAATGAGTCCGTCTCCTCATTACTTCCTAACAAGTTTCAACGTTTCGTTGTAATGACTCATTCACACTGAAAGATCTTGAAAACAGATTGTATGACCACATCATTCACTAAATTCACTGCAACAACCTCATCTATACTCTCTTGGGACTAGGAATATGTTGAATTGCATTAAACAAAGAGTCTTTGATGATTTATATCATCTCTCACGAGCATTTGATGCTTAATTAGTTAAAAATGAGACTGTCTCTTCATTTCTTCCTAACAAGGCTCCACTTTTTGTTGTAATGACTCATCCACACTTAAAGATGCTGAAAACCGCTTGTATGAACCCATCATTCATTAAATTCAGTGCAACAACCTCATCTCTACTCACTTGGGAGTAGGAATATGTTGAATTCCATTAAACAAAGAGTCATTGATGATTTGTAGCATTTCTCACAAGCATTTGATGCTTAATTACTAAAAACTGAGACCGTCTCTTCATTTCTTCCTAACAAAGCTCCACTTTTTGTTGTAATGACTCATTCACACTGAAAGATCTTAAAAACAGCTTGTATGACCGCATCATTCACTAAATTCACTGCAACAACCTCATCCATGCTCTCTGGGGACTGGGAATATGTTTAATTGCCTTAGACATGGAGTCTTTGATGATTACAAGAATTTCTCACATGGATTTGATGCCTAATGACTCAAAAATGAGACCGTCTCTTCATTTCTTCCAAACAAGGCTCCACTTTTTGTTGTAATGACTTAATCAAACTAAAAGATCTTGAAAACCACTTGTATGACCACATCATTCACTAAATTCCATGCAACAACCTCATCTATACTCTCTTGGGACTAGGAATATGTTTTATTGCTTTAAACAAAGAGTCTTTGATGATTTGTAGCATTTCTCACAAGCATTTGATGCCTCATTCCCCAAAATTGAGACTGTCTCCTCATTTCTTCCAAACAAGGCTCCACTTTTCATTGTAATGACTCATTCAAACTAAGAGATCTTGAAAAAAACTTGTATGACCACATCATTCACTAAATTCACAGCAACAACCTCGTCTATACTGTCTTGGGACTAGGACTATGTTGAATTGCATTAAAAAAAGAGTCTTTGATGATTTATAGCATCTCTCACAAGCATTTGATGCTTAATTACTAAAAATTGAGACTGTGTCTTCATTTCTTCCAAACAAGGCTCCACTTTTCATTGTAATGACTGATCCACACTTAAAGATACTGGAAACAGCTTGTATGAACCCATCAGTCACTAAATTCAGTGCAACAACCTCATCTATATTCACTTTGGACTAGAAATATGTTGAATTGCATTAAACAAAGAGTCTTTGATGATTTGTAGCATTTCTCACAAGCATTTGATGCTTAATTAGTCAAAAATGAGATCGTCTCTTCATTTCTTCCTAACAAGGCTCCACTTTTTGTTGTAATGACTCATTCACACCGAAAGATCTTGAAAACAGCTTGAATGACCACATCATTCACTAAATTCACGGCAACAACCTCATCTATGCTCTCTTGGGACTACGAATATGTTGAATTGCCTTAAACATGGAGTTGTTGACGATTTCTAGAATTTCTTAGAAGGATTTGATGCCTATTGACCCAAAAATGAGACCATCTCTACATTTCTTCCTAACAAGGCTCCACCTTTTGTTGTAATCACTCATTCACACTGAAAGATCTTGAAAACAGCTTGTATGACCACATCATTTACTAAATTCACTGCAACAACCTCATCTATGCTCTCTTGGGACTAGGAATATGTTGAATTGCCTTAAACATAGAGTGTTTGATGATTTCAAGAATTTCTCACAAGGATTTGATGCCTAATGACTCAAAAATAAGACCGTCTCTTTATTTCTTCCTAACAAGGTGCCACTTTTTGTTGTAATGACTCATTCACACTGAAAGATCTTGAAAGCAGCTTGTATGACCACATCATTCACTAAATTCACTGCAACAACCTCATCTATACTCTCTTGGGACAAGCAATATGTTGAATTGCTTTAAACAAAGTGATGATTCGAGGACGAATCCTGTCGAGGAAAGGGGGAATGATGAGAATCGTGGAGATGGTAGGTAGAGGGCTTCAATGGATCCAAGATGTCCATTGCGCATTCCAGAAGGCCCAATAACACAAGTTAGAACTTCAATGGATCAATGGATGCAAGAGGTCCATTGCACATTCCAGAAGGCCCAATAACATGAGCTAGAGCCAACAAGATTAAAGAAGCACTGAATGGGCTGATTCAGGACATTCAGTCCATCCATGTTTCAAATGGTGCGAATTTAAGTTTTAAAGAGAGTCTAGGCCTAGTAAATATAATGAGAATATTTAATTGGTCAAACTAAGTAATAGCATCACTCCTAAATAAGAGTTCATTGTATATGCTGGAATTAGTCCGAAATTCTTCTAAAATAGGGATTTCTCCTAAATAGGAATTTTGCCTCTTTAGGATTGCTATCTAAGCCTATAAATAGGCACCCCTTGTAAACTCTCGAAATCAGACAACTTTGAGTGAAATAGAAAGTAAGGGGTTTTCTCCCTTGGTTCTTTGAAGAACTAAAGAACTTATCAAGAGGTTTTCTTTTTGTGGCGTTCAAATTGACTTATCACTCCCAATTCCTTCCTCTCCTAGAGTGTGGCGTCCATATCCTTCTTGAATACCCTAGGTTTGTATTCTTTTGAATGTTGGGTCTAGGGATTAAGTTATTAAACTCTGATCCAGCTTTCTTGGTTTTTCCTTGATTCCTTGTGTGCGTTGGGTCCCTAAGCCACGTCTTTTTGGGGTTTTCCACATCAAACAACCTCATCTATACTCACTTGGGACTACGAATATCTTGAATTGCATTAAACAAAGAGTCTTTGATGATTTGTAGCATTTCTCACAAGTATTTGATGCTTAATTACTCAAAAAGGAGACCGTCTCTTCATTTCTTCCTAACAAGGCTCCACTTTTCGTTGTAATGACTCATTCACACTGAAAGATCTTGAAAATAGCTTGAATGACCACATCATTCACTAAATTGATGGCAACAACCTCATCTATACTCTCTTGAGACTAGGAATATGTTGAATTGCCTTAAACATGGAGTTGTTGACGATTTCAAGAATTTCTCAGAAGGATTTGATGCCTAATGACCCAAAAATGAGACCGTCTCTACATTTCTTCCTAACAAGGCTCCACTTTTTGTTGTAATGACTCATTCACACTGAAAGATCTTGAAGACAGCTTGTATGACCACATCATTCACTAAATTCACTGCAACAACCTCATTTATGCTCTCTTGGGACTAGGAATATGTTGAATTGCGTTAAACATAGAGTGTTTGATGATTTCTAGAATTTCTCACAAGGATTTGATGCCTAATGACTCAAAAATAAGACCGTCTCTTTATTTCTTCCTAACAAGGTGCCACTTTTCGTTGTAATGACTCATTCACACTGAAAGATCTTGAAAGCAGCTTGTATGACCACATCATTCACTAATTGCATTGCAACAACCTCATCTATACTCTCTTGGGACTAGCAATATGTTGAATTGTATTAAACAAAGAGTCTTTGATGATTTATAGCATCTCTCACGAGCATTTGATTCTTAATTACCCAAAAATGAGTCAGTCTCCTCATTTCTTCTTAACAAGGCTCCACGTTTTGTTGTAATGACTCATTCACACTGAAAGATCTTGAAAACAGCTTGTATGATCACATCATTCACTAAATTCATTTCAACAACCTCATCTATACTCTTTTGGGACAAGCAATATGTTGAATTGCTTTAAACAAGGTGATGATTCGAGGACAAATCCTTTCGAGGAAAGGGGGAATGATGAGAATGGTGGAGATGGTAAGTGGAGGGCTTCAATAGATCCAAGAGGTTCATTGTGCATTCCAGAAGGCCCAATAACACAAGCTAGAACTTCAATGGATCAATGGATGCAAGAGGTCCATTGCACATTCCAGAAGGCCCAATAACACAAGCTAGAGCCAAAAAGATTAAAGAAGCACTGAATGGGCTGATTCAAGACATTCAAGCCATCCAAGCTTCAAATGGTACGAATTTAAGTTTTAAAGAGAGTCCAGACCCAGTAAATATAATGGGAATATTTAATTGGTCAAACTAAGTAATAGCATCACTCCTAAATAGGAGTTCATTGTATGTGTTGGAATTAGTCTGAAATTCCTCTAAAATAAGGATTTCAATAGGGATTTCTCCTAAATAGGAATTTTGCCTCTTTAGGATTGCTATCTAAGCCTATAAATAGGCACCCCTTATAAGCTCTGAAAACCAGACAATTTTGAGTGAAATAGAAAGTAAGAGTTTTTCTCTCTCAGTTCTTTTAAGAACTAAAGAACTTATCAAGAGGTTTTCTTCTTGTGGTGTTCAAATCGACTTATCACTCCCAATTCCTTCCTCTTCTGGAGTGTGGCGTCCATATCCTTCTTGAATACCCTAGGTTCATATTCCTTTGAATGTTGGGTCTAGGGCTTGAGTTATTAAACTCTGATTCAGCTTTCCTGGTTCTTCTTTGATTCCTTGTGTGCGTTGGGTCCCTAAGCCATGTCTTTTTGGGGTTTTCCGCATCAAACAACCTCATCTATACTCACTTGGGACTACGAATATCTTGAATTGCATTAAACAAAGAGTCTTTGATGATTTGTAGCATTTCTCACAAGCATTTGATGCTTAATTACTCAAAAAGGAGACCGTCTCTTCATTTCTTCTTAACAAGGCTCTACTTTTCGTTGTAATGACTCATTCACACTGAAAGATCTTGAAAATAGCTTGAATGACCACATCATTCACTAAATTCACGGCAACAACCTCATTTATACTCTCTTGGGACTAGGAATATGTTGAATTGCCTTAAACATGGAGTTGTTGATGATTTCAAGAATTTCTCACAAGGATTTGATGCCTAATGACCCAAAAATGAGACCGTCTCTTCATTTCTTCCTAACAAGGCTCCACCTTTTGTTGTAAAGACTCATTCACACTAAAAGGTCTTGAAAACAGCTTGTATGACCACATCATTCACTAAATTCATTGCAACAAACTCATCTATACTATCTTGGAACTAGGAATATGTTGAATTGCATTAAACAAAGAGTCTTTGATGAATTATAGCATTTCTCACATGCATTTGACGTTTAATTTTTCAAAAATGAGACCATCCATTCATTTCATCCTAACAAGGCTCCACTTTTCGTTGTAATGACTATTTCACACTAAAAGATCTTGAAAACGGCTTGTATGACCATATCATTCACTAAATTCATTGCAACAACCTCATCTTTATTCTCTTGGGACTAGGAATATGTTGAATTGCATTAAACAATGACCCTCTGATGGTTTCTAGCATTTCTCATAAGTATTTGATGCTTAATTACCCAAAAAAGAGACCATCTCTTCATTTCTTCCGAGCAATGCTCCACTTTTTGTTGTAATGACTCATTCACACTAAACGATTTTTAAAACAGCTTGTATGACCGCATCATTCACTAAATTCATTGCAACAACCTCACCTATACACTCATGGGACTAGGAATATGTTAAATTGCATTAAACAATGACTCTTTGATGGTTTCTAGCATTTCTCATGAGTATTTGATGCTTAATGACTCAAAAATGAGACTGTCTCTTCATTTCTTCCTAACAAGGCTCCACTTTTCGTGGTAATGACTCATTCACACTAAAAGATCTTGAAAATAGCTTGTATGAC
The DNA here is from genome assembly GCA_023213295.1 of Bruguiera hainesii. Classification (NCBI taxonomy): domain Eukaryota; kingdom Viridiplantae; phylum Streptophyta; class Magnoliopsida; order Malpighiales; family Rhizophoraceae; genus Bruguiera; species Bruguiera hainesii. The sequence goes on from JAHOYR010004293.1 coordinate 7,872, forward strand.
CACATCATTCACTAAATTCACTGCAACAGCCTCATCTATACTCTCTTGGGACTAGGAATATGTTGAATTGCCTTATACATGGAGTCTTTGATGATTTCTAGAATTTCTGACAAGTATTTGATGCTTAATGACTAAAAAATGAGACCGTCTCTTCATTTCTTCCTAACAAGGCCCCACTTTTTGTTGTAATGACTCATTCACAGTTAAAGATCTTGAAAACAGCTTATGTCACCACATCATTCACAAATTTCAATGCAACAACCTCATCTATACTGTCTTGGGACTAGCAAAATATGAATTGCATTAAACAAAGAGTCTTTGATGATTTATAGCATTTCTCACAAGCATTTGATGCTTAATTACTCAAGAAATGATACCGTCTCTTCATTTCTTCCTAACGAGACTCCACTTTTCGTTGTAATGACTCATTCACACTAGAAGATCTTGAAAACAGCTTGTGTGACCACATCATTCACTAAATTCATTGCAACAACCTCATCTATACTCTCTTGGGACTAGGATTATGTTGAATTGCATTAAAGAGAGAGTCTTTGATGATTTCTAGCATTTCTCACAAGCATTTGATGCTTAATTACCCAACAATGAGACCGTCTCTTCATTTCTTCCTAACAACTCTCCACTTTTCGTTGTAATGACTCATTCACACTAAAAGATCTTGAGAACAGCTTGTATAACCGCATCATTGAGTAAATTCATTGTAACAACCTCATCTATACACTCACGGGACTAGGAATATGTTAAATTGCATTAAACAATGACTCTTTGATGGTTTCTAGCATTTCTCATAAGTATTCGATGCTTAATTACCCAAAAAAGAGACCATCTCTTCATTTCTTCCGAGCAATGCTCCACTTTTCGTTGTAATGACTCATTCACACTAAAGGATCTTGAAAACAGCTTGTATGACCGCATCATTCACTAAATTCATTGCAACAACCTCATCTATACACTCATGGGGCTAGGAATATGTGGAATTGCATTAAACAATGACTCTTTGATGGTTTCTAGCATTTCTCATAAGTATTTGATGCTTAATGACTCAAAAATGAGACTGTCTCTTCATTTCTTCCTAACAAGGCTCCACTTTTCATTGTAATGACTCATTCACACTAAAAGCTCTTGAAAACAGCTTGTATGACCACATCATTCACTAAATTCACTGCAACAGCCTAATCTATACTCTCTTGGGACTAGGAATATGTTGAATTGCCTTATAAATGGAGTCTTGATGATTTCTAGAATTTCTCACAAGTATTTGATGCTTAATGACTAAAAAATGAGACCATCTCTTCATTTCTTCCTAACAAGGCTCCAATTTTTGTTGTAATGACTCATTCATAGTTAAAGATCTTGAAAACAGCTTGTGTCACCACATGATTCACAAAATTCAATGCAACAACCTCATCTATACTCTCTTGGGACTAGCAAAATATGAATTGCATTTAAATAAAGAGTCTTTGATGATTTATAGCATTTCTCACAAGCATTTGATGCTTAATTACTCAAAAAATGTTACCGTCTCTTCATTTCTTCCTAACGAGACTCCACTTTTCGTTGTAATGACTCATTCACACTAAAAGATCTTGAAAACAGCTTGTATGACCACATCATTCACTAAATTCATTGCAACAACCTCATATATACTCTCTTGGGACTAGGAATATGTTGAATTGCATTAAACAAAAAGTCTTTGATGATTTCTAGCTTTTCTCACAAGTATTTGATGCTTAATTACTCACAAATGAGACTGTCTCTTGATTTCCTCCTAACAAGCTCCACTTTTCGTTCTAATGACTCATTCCCACAAAAAGATCTTAAAAACAGCTTGTATGACCGCATCATTCACTAAATTCATAGCAAAAACCTCATCTATACAGTCATGGGACTAGGAATATGTTGAATTGCATTCAACAATGAGTCTTTGATGGTTTATAGCATTTCTCATAAGTATTTGATACTTAATTACTCAAAAATGAGACCGTCTCTTCATTTCATCCGAACAATGCTCCACTTTTTGTTGTAATGACTCATTCATAGTTAAAGATCTTGAAAACAGCTTGTGTCACCACATCATTCAGTAAATTCAATGCAACAACCTCATCTATACTCTCTTGGGACTAGCAAAATATGAATTACATTAAACAAAGAGACATTGATGATTTATAGCATCTCTCACAACCATTTGATGCTTAATTACTCAAAAAAGATACCGTCTTTTCATTTCTTCCTAACAAGACTCCACTTTTCATTGTAATGACTCATTCACCCTTAAAGATCTTGAAAATAACTTGTATAACAACATCATTCACAAAATTCAATGCAACAACCTCATCTATGCTCTCTTGGGACTAGGAATATGTTGAATTGCTTTAAACAAAGAGTCTTTGATGATTTCTAGCATTTCTCACAAACATTTGATGCTTAATTACCCAATAATGAGACTGTCTCTTCATTTCTTCCTAACAAGGCTCCACTTTTCATTGTACTTACTCATTCACCCTTAAAGATGTTGAAAACAGCTTGTATGACAACATCATTCACTAAATTCACTGCAACAACCTCATCTATACTCTCTTGGGACTAGGAATATGTTGAATTGCAGTAAACAAAGAGTCCATGATTTATAGCATCTCTCACAAGCATTTGATGCTAAATTACTCAAAAATGAGGCTGTCTCTCCATTTTTTCCCTGTAATGACTCATTCACCCTCAAAAATCTTGAAAAGAGGTTGTATGGCCACATCATTCACTAAATTCATTGCAACAACCACATCTATACTCTCTTGGGACTAGGAATATGTTGAATTAAATTAAACAAAGAGTCTTCGGTGATTTCTGGCATTTCTCACAAGTAGTTGATTCTTAATTACTCAAAGATGAGACCATCTCCTCATTTCTTGATGCGGAAAACCCCAAAAAAGACGTGGCTTAGGGACCCAACATACACAATGAATCAAAGAACAACCAGGAAAGCTAAATCAGAGTTGAATAACACAAACCCTAGACCCAATATTCGAAGGAACACGAACCTAGGGTATTCAAGATGTATATGGACGCCACACTCCAGAAAGGGAAGGAATTGGGAGTGATAAGTCGATTTGAACGCCACAAGAAGAATTACCTCTTGATAAGTTCTTCAATTCTTAAAAGAACCGAGGGAGAAAAACCCTTACTGTTTATTTCACTCAAAGTTGTCTGATTTCTTGATTGTCTGATTTCCAAAACTTACAAGGGGTGCCTATT
>JAHOYR010004317.1:0-16078 GCA_023213295.1 Bruguiera hainesii
TGTAATGCCAATATCCTACCTTATAACTTTGATTCTTGGTTTTGTTGCATTCTTTGTGTTTAACATTGGGTGCTGTTAGAGCTTTGCACTTTACATTGGATTTGCTTATCAAAAATTGAGTTCTTTCTCTAGTTCTTCCTAGCTGCCTTTTATTAGATTTTTTTGCTTTCCAACTCTACTTGTTACTCTCAAATCACTTCTTTAAAGATTGTAATGTCAATATCCTACCTTATAACTTTGTTTGTGGGTTTCGCTGCATTTTTTGTATTGAATGTTGGGTGCTGCGAGAGCTTTGCACTTTAGATTAGATTTGCTTATCAAAATTTGAGTTCTTTCCCTTGTTTTTCTTCTTAGCTGGCTTTTATTCCATTTTGTCACATTCCAACTCGACTCATTACTCCCAAATCTCTTCTTTAAGGATTATAATGCCAATATTCTACCTCATAACTTTGATTGTGGGTTTTGTTGCATTATTTGTGTTTAACATTGGGAGCTGCAAGAGCTTTGTGCTTTAAATTAGGTTTGCTTATCAAAATTTTAGTTCTTTCTCTAGTTCTTCTTCCTAGCTGCCTTTTATTAGATTTTTTCACATTCCAACTCTACTCATTACTCTTAAATCACTTCTTTATTGATTGTAATGCCAATATCCTTCCTTATAAATTTGATAGTTGGTTTTGTTGCATTTTTTGTGTTTAACATTGGGTGCAGTTAGAGCTTTGCGCTTTACATTAGATTTGCTTATCAAAATTTGAGTTCTTTCTTTAGTTCTTCTTCCTAGCTGCCTTTTATTAGATTTTTTCACATTGCACCTCCACTCATAAACCTCAAATCACTTCTTTATAGATTGTAATGCCAAAATCCTACCTTATAACTTTGATTGTGGATTTTGTTGCATTCTTTGTGTTTAACATTGGGTGCTGCGAGAGTTTTCCACTTTAAATTACATTTGGTTATCAAAATTTGTGTTTTTTCTCTAGCTTTTTTTCTTAGCTGCATTTTATTATGTTTTCTTGCATTCCAACTCAACTCATTACTCTCAAATCACTTGTTTATAGATTGTAATGCCAATATCTTATCTTATACCTTTGGTTCACAATGCTTTGAACATAGGGACTAGGTTTATAACTTAAGCTTCTTTTCCTTTGGGCTCAAGGCTTTACTTTTGTGAAACCTAAATTATGTTTAATAGGGACTTCAATTCCTTGTTTTGATTGCATTCATTGTTTCTGACATCAAGTGCTATGAGTGCTTTGGGCTTTAAATTAGATTTGCTGATCAAAATTTGAGCTTTTTCTCTAGTTCTTCTTCCTAGCTGCCTTTTATTACATTTTGTCACTTTGCAATACAACTCATTACTTTCAAATCACTTCTTTTTAGATTTTAATGCCAATACCCTACCTTATAACTTTGATTGTGGGTTTCATTGCATTCTTTGTGTTTAACATTAAGTGTTGCAAGAGCTTTGTGCTTTAAATTAGATTTGCTAATCATAATTTGAGTTTTTTCTCTAGTTCTTCTTCTTAGCTGTGTTTTATTACATTTTCTCGCTTTCCAACTTGACCCATTACTCTGAAGTCACTTCTTTATAAATTGTAATGCCAATATCCTACCGTATAACTTTGGTTCACAATGGTTTGAACATTGGGTTCAGGTTTATAATCTAAGTTCCTTTTCCTTTAAGCATTGGGCCATGACTTTATTTTTCTTAAACCTGAATTATGTTTAATGGGGTATTCAATTCCTTCATTTGATTATGCATTTTGTTGCATTCATTGTATGTTACACCAGGTGCTATGAGTGTTTAGGCGTTTAGATCAGTTTTGCTTATCCAAATTTGAGTTGTTTATCTTGTTCCCCTTCCTAACTGCCTTTTCTTACATTTTGTTGCATCCCAACTTGACTCATTACTGTCAAATCACATCTTTATAGATTGTAATGCAAATATCCTACCTTACAACATTTAATGTTGGTTTCGTTGCATTCTTTATGTTTAACGTTAGGTGCTGCGAGAGCTTTGCACTTTAAATTAGATTTGCTTATCAAAATTTGAGTTCGTTCTCTAGTTCTTCTTGTTAGCTGCGTTTTATTACATTTTTTTGCATTCCAACTGGACCCATTACTCTCAAATCACTTCTTTATAGATTGTAATGCCAATATCCTACCTTATAACTTTGGTTGTGGGTTTGGTTGCATTCTTTGTGTACAACTTTGGGTGCTGCAAGAGCTTTCCACTTTAAAATAGATTTGCTTATCATAATTTGAGTTTTTTCTCTAGTTCTTCTTCTTAGCCACATTTCATTACATTTTCTCACATTCCAACTCAACTCATTAGTCTTAACTCACTTATTTCTAGATTGTAATGCCAATATCCTGCTGTATAACTTTGGTTCTCAGTTTCGTTGTTTTGTTTGTGTTTAACATTGGGTTCTGCCAGAGCTTTGCTCTTTACATTTGATTTGCTTATCAAAATTTGAGTTTTTTCTCTTGTTCTCTTTCCTAGCTGCCTTTTCTTACATTTTGTCACATTGCAATACGACTCATTACTTTCAAAAATCTACCTTATAACTTTGATTGCGGGTTTCATTGCATTCTTTGTGTTTAACATAAGGAGCTGTGAAAACTTTGCCCTTTAAATTAGATTTGCTAATCATAATTTGAGTTTTTCCTCTAGTTCTTCTTGGCCGTGTTTTATTACATTTTCTCGCATTCCAACTCAACTCATTACTCTGAAGTCACTTCTTTATAGATTGTAATTCCAATATCCAACCTTATACCTTTGGTTCACGATGGTCTGAACATTAAGTTCAGGTTTATAACTTCAGTTCCTTTTCCTTTTAGTGTTGGGTCAAGGCTTTACTTTCTTAAACCTGAATTAAGTTTAATGGGGTCCTCAATTCCTTCTTTTGATCATGGATTTTGTTGCATTCATTACTTTTAACATCCAGTGCTATGAGTGCTATGGGCCTTAAATCAGATTGCTTTATCAAAATGTGAGTTTTTCCTCTAATTCTTCTTCCTAGCTGCCTTTTATTACATTTTGTCACATTTCTACTCAACTTATGACTCTCAAATCACTTCTTTATAGATTGCAATGCCAATATCCTACCTTATAACTTTGATTGTTGGTTTGGTTGCATTCTTTGTGTTTAACATTAGGTTCTGCAAGAGCTTTGCACTTTAAATTAGATTTGCTTATCAAAATTTGAGTTTTTTTCTCTAGTTCTTCTTCCTAGCTGCCTTTTATTACATTTTGTTTCATTTCAAGTCGACTCATTACTCTCAAATCACTTCTTTATGGATTGTAATACCAGTATCCTACCTTATAATTTTGATTGTGGGTTCCATTGCATTCTTTCTCTAGTTCTTCTTCTTTGCTGCCTTTTATTACATTTTCTCGCATTCCAGCTCATCTCATTACTCTCAAATAACTTCTTTATGGATTACAATGCCAATATCATATTTTATACCTTTGGTTCATGATGCTTTGAACATTGGGTCCATGTTTATAACTTAAGTTCCTAATCCTTTGAGCTTTGGGCTGAGCCTTTACTTTTGTTAAACCTAAATTAAGTTTAATGGGGTCTTCAATTCCTTCTTTTGATTGTGGATTTGCTTGCATTCAACATTTTTAACATCAAGTGCTATGAGTGCTTTTGGCCTTAAATCACATTTGCTTATCAAAATTTGAATTTTTTTCTCCAGTTTTTCTTCCTAGCACCCTTTTATTACAATTTGTAGCATTCCAACTTGACCCATTATGCTCAAACCACTTGTTTATAGATTGTAATGTCAATATCCTACCTTATAGCTTTGATTGTTGGTTTTATTGCATTCTTTATGTTAAACTTTGGGTGCTACCAGAGCTTTGCACTTTAAGTTAGATTTGTTTATCAAAATTTAAGTTCTTTCCCTAGTTCTTCTCCCAGCTTCCTTTTATTAGATTTTGTCACATTCCAACTCGACTCATTAATCTCATATCACTTCTTTATGGATTGTAATGCCAATATCCTACCTTATAACTTTGATTGTGGGTTTCATTTCTTTCTTTGTGTTTAACATTGGGTGCTGCGAGAGTTTTCCACTTTAAATTACATTTGGTTATCAAAATTTGAGTTTTTTCTCTAGTTCTTCTTAGCTATGTTTTATTATGTTTTCCCACATCCAACTTAACTCGTTACTCTTGAATCACTTCTTTATAGATTGTAATGCCAATATCCTACCTTATACCTTAGGTTCATAATATTTTCAACAATGGGCCAGATTTATAACTTAAGTTCATGTTCCTTTGAGCATTAGGCTAAGGCTTTACTTTTATTAAACCTGAATTATGTTTAATGGGGTCTTCAACTCCTTCTTGTGATTGTGGATTTTGTTGCCTTTATTGTTTTTAACATCAGATGCTTTGAGTGCTTTGGGCCCTAAATCAGATCTGCTTATCAAAATTTGAGTTTTTTCCCTAGTTCTTCTTCCTAGCTGCCTTTTATTATATTTTATTGCATTCCAACTCGACCCATTACTCTCAAATTACTTCTTTATAGATTGCAATGCCAATATCTTACCTTATAACTTTGATTATTGGTTTTGTTGCATTCTTTGTGTTTAACATTGGGTGCTGCAAGAGCTTTGCAATTTAAATTAGATTTTCTTATTACATTTTGTTGCATTCTTAGTCGACACATTACTTTCAAATCACTTCTTTATAGATTGTAATGCTAGTATAATTTTCATTGTGGGTTTCGTTGCATTATTTGTGTTTAACATTGGGCGCTAGGAGAGCTTTGGGCTTTAAATTAGATTTGCTTATGAAAATTTGAGTGTTTTCTCTAGCTCTTCTTCTTAGCCACGGTTTCTTATGTTTTCTGCATTCCAACTCGACTAATTACTCTCAAGTCACTTCTTTATAGATCATGTTCCAAATATCCTACCTTTGGTCCACAATGATTTCAACATTAGGTCTAGGTTTATAACTAATGTTCCTATTCCAAGGCTTTACTTTTGTTAAACCTGAATTATGTTTCATGGGGTCTTCAATTCCTTCCTTCAATTGTGGATTTTGTTTCATTCATTGTTTTTAACATCAGCTGCTAGGAGTGCTTTGGGCCTTAAATCATATTTGCTTATCGAAATTTGAGTTTTTTTCTCTAGTTCTCCTTCCTAATTGCCTTTTCTTACATTTTTTCACATTCCAACTCGACCCATTACTCTCAAATGACTTCTTTATAAATTGTAATGCCAATATCCTACCTTATAACATTGATTGTAGGTTTCATTGCATTCTTTGTATTTAACATTGGGTGTTGCGAGAGCTTTCCACTTTAAATTATATTTGCTTATCAAAATTTGAGCTTTTTTCTCTAGTTCTTCTTCTTAGCCACGTTTTATTTTGTTTTCTCACATCCAACTCGACTCCTTACTCTCAAAACACTCCTTTATAGATAGTAATGGCAATACCCTTCCTTATACCTTTGGTTCATGATGCTTTGAACATTGGGTCTAGCTTTATAGCTTAAGTTCCTATTCCTTCAAGCATTATGCCGAGGCTTTACATTTGTTAAACCTAAATTATGTTTAATGGTGTCTTCAATTCCTTCTTTTGATTGTGGATTTTGGTGCATTCATTGTTTTTAAAATCAGGTGCTGAGTGCTTTAAGCCTTAAATCAGATTTGCTTATCAAAATTTGAGCTTTTTCTCTAGTTCTCCTTCCTAGCTGCCTTTTCATACATTTTGTTGCATCACAACTAGACTCATTACTCTCAAATCACTTCTTTATAGATTCTAATGCCAATATCCTACCTTATAACTTTGGTTGTGGGTTTCGTTGCACTCTTTGTGTTTAACACTAGGTGCTGTGAGAGCTTTTCACTTTAAATTAGATTTGCCTATCAAAATTTGTGTTCTTTCTCTTGTTTTTCTTCTTAGCTTCCTTTTCTTTCATTTTGTTGCATTCCAACTCGACTTATTACTCTTGAATCACTTCTTTATGGATTGTAATTCCAATGTCCTAACTTATAACTTTGATTGTGGGTCTCGTTGCATTCTTTGTGTTTCACATTGGGTGCTCCAGGAGCTTCACACTTTAAATTAGATTTGCTTATAAAAATTTGATTTTTTTTCTCTAGTTCTTCTTACTCGTGTTCTATTACGTTTTCTCGCTTTCCCACTCAACTCATTAATCAGAAGTAACTTCTAAATAGATTTAAATGGGTGTTGTGAGAGCTTTCCACTTTAAATTAGATTTGCTTATCAAAATTTGAGTTTTCTTTTCAAGTTCTTCTTTTTAGCCATGCTTTACTTTGTTTTCCCACATCCAACTTGACTCATTACTCTCAAAGCACTCCTTTATAGATAGTAATGGCATTATCCTTCCTTATACCTTTGGTTCACAATGCTTTGAACATTGGGTCTAGCTTTATAACTTAAGTTTCTATTGCTTTGAGCATTGCGCCGAGGCTTTACATTTGTTAAACTTGAATTATGTTCAATGGTGTCTTCAATTCCTTCTTTTGATTGTGGATTTTGGTGCATTCATTGTTTTTAAAATCAGGTGCTATGAGTGCTTTAAGCCTTAAATTAGATTTGCTTATCAAAATTTGAGCTTTTTCTCTAGTTCTCCTTCCTAGCAGTCTTTTCTTACATTTTGTCGCATCACAACTAGACTCATTACTCTCAAATCACTTCTTTATAGATTGTAATGCCAATATCCTACCTTATAACTTTCATTGTGGGTTTTATTGCACCCTTTGTGTTTAACATTAGGTGCTGCAACAGCTTTGCGCTTTAAATCAGATTTGCTTATCAAAATTTGACTTCTTTCCCTAGTTCTTCTTGTTAGTTGCTTTTTATTACATTTTGTCACATTCCAACTACACTCATTACTCTCAAATCACTTCTTTATAGATTGTAATGCCAATATCCTACCATATAACTTTGATTGTGGGTTTCACTGCATTCTTTGTGTTTAACACTAGGTGCTGTGAGAGCTTTTCCCTTTAAATTAGATTTGTTTATCAAAATTGGTGTTCTTTCTCTTGTTCTTCTTCTTAGCTTCCTTTTCTTACATTTTGTTGCATTCCAACTTGACTTATTACTCTCGAATCACTTCTCTATGGATTGTAATTCCAATATCCTAACTTATAACTTTGATTGTGGGTTTTGTTGCATTCTTTGTGTTTCACATTGGGTGCTGCGGGAGCTTCAAGCTTTAAATTAAATTTTCTTATAAAAATTTGAGTTTTTTTTCTCTAGTTCTTCTTCTTACCCACATTTTATTACGTTTTCTCACTTTCCAACTCGATTCATTAATCTGAAGTAACTTCTAAATAGATTTAAATGGGTGTTGCGAGAGCTTTCCCCTTTAAATTAGATTTGCCTATCAAAATTTGAGTTTTTTTTCTCTAGTTCTTCTTCTTAGCCACATTTTATTTTGTTTTCTTGCATCCAACTCGACTCATTACTCTCAAAACACTCCTTTATAGATAGTAATGGCAATATCCTTCCTTATACCTTTGGTTCATGATGCTTTGAACATTGGGTTTATAACTTAAGTGCCTATTCCTTTGAGCATTGGAACGAGGCTTTACTTTTGTTAAACTTGATTTAAGTTTAATGGTGTCTTCAATTCCTTCTTTCGATTGTGGATTTTGGTGCATTCATTGTTTTTAACATCAGGTGCTATGAGTGCTTTAAGCCTTAAATAAGATTTGCTTAACAAAATTTGAGTTTTTCTCTAGTTGTTCTTCTTAGTTGCCTTTAATTACATTTTGTGGCATTCCAACTTGACTCATTACTCTGAAATCACTTCGTTACAGATTGTAACGCCAATATCCTACCTTAAAACTTTGATTGTTGGTTTCGCTACATTCTTTGGGCTTAACATTGGGTGCTGCGAGAGCTTTGCACTTTAAGTTAGATTTGCTTAAAGAGCTTTGCTCTTTACCTAATTACTCTCAATTTGTGTTCCTTCTCCAGTTCTTCTTCTTCATTTCCTTTTATTACCTTTTGTCGCATCCCAACTCGACTCATTACTCTCAAATCACTCCTTTACAGATTGTAATGCCAATATCCTTCCTTATAACTTTGATTGTTGGTTTCATTGCATTCTTTGGGTTTAACATTGGGTGCAGCAAGAGCTTCGCTCTTTAAATTATATTTGTTTATCAAAATTTGAGTTCTTTCTCTAGTTCTTCTTCTTAGCTGTGTTTTATTATGTTTTCTCATATTCCAACTCATCTCATTACCCTGAAGTAACTTCTTGATAGATAGTAATCCCAATATCCAACCTTATACCTTTGTTTCACAATGCTTTGAACATTGGGTCCAAGTTTATAACTTAAGTTCCTGTTCTTTTTGCTTAGGGCCGAGTCTAGACTCTTGTTAAACCTAAATTATGTTTAATGGGCTCTTCAATTCCCTCTTTTGATTGTGGATTTTGTTGCATTCATTGTTTGTTACATTCTTCTTCTTAGCCGCATTTTATTACGTTTTCTCGCATTCCAACTCATCTCATTACCCTGAAGTAACTTCTTGATAGATAGTAATCCCAATATCTAACCATATACCTTTGGTTCACGATGCTTTGAACATTGGGTCCAGGTTTATAACTTAAGTTCCTATTCCTTTTTGCTTCGGGTCGAGTCTAGACTCTTGTTAAACCTGAATTATGTTTAATAGGGTCTTCAATTCCCTCTTTTGATTGTGGATTTTGTTGCATTCATTCTTTATTACATTCTTCTTCTTAGCCACATTTTATTACGTTTTCTTGCATTCCAACTTGACTTATTACTCTGAAGTCACTTCTTGAAAGATTGTAATGCCAATATCCTACCTTATACCTTTGGTTGATGATGCTTTGAACTTTGGGTCCAGATTTTTATAGCTTAAGCTCTTATTCCTTTGAGTATAGGGCTGAGGCTTTACTTTTGTTAAAATTGAATTATGTTTAATGGAGTCCTCAATTCCTTCTTTTGACGCTGGATTTTTTTGCTTTCATTGTTTTTAACATCAGGTGCTATGAGTGCTTTGGGCCTTAAATCATTTTTGCTTATCAAAATTTGAGTTTTTTTTCCAGTTCTATCTAGCTGCCTTTTCTTACATTTTGTTGCATTCCAACTCAACTATTACTCTCAAATCACTTCCTTAGATATTGTAATGCCAATATCCTACCTTTTAACTTTGATTGTTGGTTTCATTGCATTCTTTGTCCTTAACTTTGGTTGCTGCGAGAGGTTTGCGCTTTAAATTTGATTTGCTTCACAAAATGTGAGTTCTTTCTCTAGTTCTTCATCTTAGCTGCCTTTTATTACATTTTGTCGCATTCCAACTTTACTCATTACTCTCAAATCACTTCTTTATAGATTGTAATGCCAATATCCTACCTTGTAACTTTGCTTGTAGGCTTCATTGCATTATTTGGGTTTAACATTGGGTGTTGTGAGAGCTTTGCACTGTAAATTAGATTTCCTTATCAAAATTTGAGTTTCTTTCTCTAGTTTTTCTTCTTAGCCTCATTTTATTACGTTTTCTCGCATTCCAACTCAACTCATTACTCTGAAGTCACTTGTTTATAGATTGTAGTGCCAATATCCTACCTTATACCTTTGATTCACGATGCTTTGAACAATGGGTCCAGGTTTACAACATAAGTTCCTGGTCCATTAAGCATTGGGTCATGGCTTTACTTTTGTTAAATCTGAATTATGTCTAATGGGGTCTTCAATTGCTTCTTTTGATTATGGATTTTGTTGCATTCATTGTTTTTAACATCAGGTGCTATAAGTGCTTTGGGCCTTAAATCAGATTTGTTTATCAAAATTTGAGTTTTTTCTCTAGTTCTTCTTCTTAGCTGCATTTTATTATATTTTTTCACCTTCTAAATCTACTCATTACTCTCAAATCACATCCTTATAGATTGTAATGCCAATAACCTACCTTATAACTTTGATTGTTGGTTTCGTTACATTCTTTGTGTTTAACATTAGGTGTGCAAGAGCTTTGCACTTTAAATTATATTTGCTTCACAAAATTTGAGTTATTTCTCTAGTTCTTCTTCTTAGCGGCCATTTATTAAATTTTGTTAGATTCCAACTTGACATATTACTCTCAGATCACTTATTTATAGATTGTAATGCCAATATCCTACCTTATAACTTTCATTGTTTGTTTTGTTGCATTCTTTGTGTTTAACATTGGGTGCTGCAAGAGCTTTGTGCTTTAAATTACATTTGCTTATCAAAATTTGCATTATTTCCCTAGTTCTTCTTTGTAGCTGCCTTTTATTACATGTTGTCGCATTCCAACTTGACTTATTAATCTCAAATCACTAGTTCATCTTCTTAGCCCCTTTTTATTACATTTTCTCACATTCTAACTCAACTCATTACTCTGAAATCACTTCTTCATAGATTGTAATGCCAATATCCTACCCTATAACTATGGGTCATGATGCTTTGAACATTGGGTCTACATATATAAGTTAAGTTCCTTTTCCTTTGAGCATTGGGCTGACACATTACTTTTGTTAAACCACAATTATGTTTCATGGGGTCTTCAATTCCTTCTTTTGATTGTGGGTTTTGATGAATTCTTTGTATTTAACATTAGGTGCTGTGAGAACTTTGAGCTTTAAATTAGATTTGCTTATCAACATTTGAGTTTTGTTCTCTAGTTCTTCTTCCTAGCTGCCTTTTCTTACATTTTCTCGCATTCCAACTCAACTCATTACTTTCAAATCAATTCTTTATAGATTGTAATGCCAATAACCTACCTTATAACTTTGATTGTTGGATTTGTTGCATTCTTTGTGTTTAACATTGGGTCATGTGAGAGCTTTGTGCTTTAAATTTGATTTGCTTGTCAAAATTTGAGTTTCATTCTGTAGTTCTTCTTCTTAGCTGCCTTTTATTGCATTTAGATGCATTGCAACTTGACTCATTACTCCCAAATCACTTCATTATGGATAGTAATGCCAATATCCTACCTATAACTTTGATTGTGGGTTTCGTTGGATTCTTTGGGTTTAACTTTGGGTGCTGCGAGTGCTTTCAGCTTTAAATTAGATTTGCTTATCAAAATTTGATTTCTTTGTCTTGTTCTTCTTCTTAGCTGCATTTTATTACATGTTGTCACATTCTAACTTGACTCATTAATCTCAAATCACTTCTTTATAGATTGTAATGAAAATATCCTACCTCATAACTTTGATTGTGGGTTTCATTACATTCTTCGGGTTTAACATTGCTTGCTGGGACAGCTTTGCACTTTAAATTAGATTTGCTTATCAATATTTGAGTTTTTTCTCTACTACTCCATGTTAGCCACGTTATAACTTTGATTGTGAGTTTCGTTGCATTCTCTGGGTTTAACATTGGGTGTGCCAAGAGCTTTGTGCTTTAAATTAGATTTGCTTCTTAAAATTTGAGTTCTTTCTCTAGTTCTTCTTCTTAGTCACCTTTTATTACATTTTGTCACATTCTAACTCAACTCATTACTCTCAAATCACTTCTTTATCGATTGTAATGCCAATATCCTACCTTAAAACTTTGATTGTTAGTTTCATTGCGTTCTTTCTGAATAACATTGAGTGTGCAAGAGCTTGGCACTTTAAATTAGATTTGCTTCTCAAACTTTGAGTTATTTCTCTAGTTCTACTTCTTAGCCGCCTTTTATTACATTTTGTCACATTCCAACTCAACTCATTACTCTCAAATCACTTCTTTATTGATTGTAATGCCAATATCCTATCTTATAACTTTGATTGTGGGCTTTGTTACATTTTTTGTATCTAACATTGGGTGTTACGAAAGCTTTGTGCTTTAAATTAGATTTGCTTATCAAAATTTCAGTTTTTTCTCTTGTTCTTCTTCTTAGCTGCGTTTTATTACATTTTCTCACATTCCAACTCGACTCATTACTCTAAAGTCACTTCTTGAAAGATTCTAATGCGAATATCCTACCATATACCTTTGGTTGACAATGTTTTGAACATTGGGTCTAGGTTTATACCTTAAGTTCCTATTCCTTTAAGCATTAGGATGAGGCTTTACTTTTGTTAAAACTAAATTATGTTTAATGGAGTCCTCAATTCAATCTTTTGATTCTCAATTTTGTTGCATTCATTGTTTTTAACATCAGGTACTATGAGTGCTTTGGGCCTTAAATCAGATTTGCTTATCAAAATTTGAATTTTTTTTCCATTCCTTCTTCCTAGCTGCCTTCTATTACATTTTGTCGCATTCCAAGTCAACCCATTACTCTTAAATCACTTCCATAAAGATTGTAATGCCAATATCCTAGCTTATAACTTTAATGGTTGGTTTCGTTGCATTCTTTGTCTTTAACATTGGGTGCTGCGAGAGCTTTGTGCTTTAAATTTGATTTGCTTATCAAAATTTGAGTTCCTTCTCTAGTTCTTCTTCTTAGCTGCCTTTTATTACATTTTGTCACATTCCAACTTGACTCATTACACTCAAATCACTTCTTTATAGATTGTAATGCCAATATCCTACCTTATAACATTGATTGTGGGTTTTGTTGCATTCTTTGGGTTTAACATTGGGTGTTGTGAGAGGTTTGGGCTTTAAATTAGATTTGTTTATCAAAATTTGAGTTTTATTCACTATTTCTTTTCTTAGCCTTGTTTTATTACATTTTATCGCATTCCAACTCTACTCATTACTCTAAAGCCACTTGTTTATAGATTGTAATGCCAATATCCTACCTTATACCTTTGGTTCACAATGTTTTGAACAATGGGTTGACGTTTATAACATAAGTTCTTGTTCCATTGAGCATTGGCTTTACTTTTGTTAAACCTGAATAATGTTTAATGGAGTCCTCAATTCCTTCTTTTGATTGTGGATTTTGTTGTATTCATTGTTTTTAACATCAGGTGCCTTTTATTACATTTTGTCACATTCCAACTTGACTCATGACTCTCAAATCACTTCTTTATAGATTGTAATGCCAATATCCTACCTTACAACTTTGATTGTTGGTTTTGTTGCATTCTTTGTGTTTAACATTGGGTGCTGCAAGAGCTTTGCACTTTAAATTAGATTTGCTTATCAAAATTTGTGTTTTTTGTCTAGTTCTTCTTCTTAGCTGCCTTTTATTAAATTTTGTCGCATACCAACTCGACTCATCACTCTCAAATCACTTATTTATGGATTGTAATGCCAATGACCTACCTTATAACTTTGATTTTGGGTTTCATTGCATTCAATGTGTTTAACATTGGGTGTTGCGAGAGTGTTGAGTGCTGCGAGGGCTTTGCACTTTAAATCAGATTTGCTATTGAAAATTTGAGCTTTTTCTCTAGTTTTTCTTCTTAGCCACTTTTTATTACATTTTCTCACATTCCAACTCTACTCGTTACTTTGAAATCACTTCTTCATAGATTGTAATACCAATATCCTACCTTATAACTATGGGTCACGACGCTTTGAACATTGGGTCTAGGTTTATAAGTTAAGTTCCTTTTCCTTTGAGCTTTGGGCTGACACATTACTTTTGTTAAACCAAAATTTTGTTTCATGGGGTCTTCAATTCCTTCTTTTGATTATGGGTTTCATTGCATTCTTTGCATTTAACATTGGGTGTTATGAGAGCTTTGGGCTTTAAATCAGATTTGCTTATCAAAATTTGAGTTATTTTCTCTAGTTATTTTCCTAGCTACCTTTTATTACATTTTGTCACATTCCAACTCAACTCATTACTCTCAAATCACTTCTTTATAGATTGTAATGCCAATAACCTACCTTATAACTTTGATTGTTGCTTTTGTTGCATTCTTTGTGTTTAGCATTAAGTGTATGAGAGCTTTCCACTTTAAATTAGATTTGCTTATCAAAATTTGAGTTTTTTTTTTCTTTAGTTCTTCTTCTTAGCTTCCTTTTATTGCTTTTAGTTGCATTCCAACTTGACTCATTACTCTCAAATCACTTCATTATGGATTATAATGTCAATATCTTGCCTTATAACTATGGGTCACAATGCTTTGAACAATGGGTCTAGGTTTATGAGTTAAGTTCCTATTCCTTTGAGCATTGGGCCGTCACATTACTTTTGTTAAACCAGAATTTTGTTTAATGGCATCTTCAATTCTTTCTTTTGATTGTGGGTTTCATTGCATTCTTTGTGTTTAACATTGGGTGATATGAGAGCTTTGGGCTTTAAATTAGATTTTCTTATCAAAATTTGAGTTTTTTCTTTAGTTCTTCTTCCTAACAGCCTTTTATTACTTTTTGTCGCAGTCTAACTCAACTCATTACTCTCAAATCACATCTTTTTACATTGTAATTCCAATATCCATCCTTATACCTTTGGTTCACAATGCTTTGAACATTGGATCTAGGTTTCTAACTTAAGTTCCTCTTCCTTTGAGCATTGGGTTGAGGCTTTACTTTTATTAAACTAGAATTATGTTTAATGGGGTCTTCAATTGCTTCTTTTGATTGTGGCTTTTGTCGCATTCATTGCTTTTAGCATAAGGTGTTATGAGTGCTTTGGTCCTTAAATCAGATTTGCTTGTCAAAATTTGAGTTTTTTCTCTAGTTCTTCATCCTAGTTGCCTTTTCTTACATTTTCTCGCATTCCAACTTGACTTATTGCTCTCAAATGACTTCTTTATAGATTGTAATGCCAATATCCAAAATTATAACTTCGATTGTGGGTTTCATTGCATTCTTTGTGTTTAACATTGGGTGCTGAGAGAGCTTTCTGCTTTTAATTAGGTTCGCCTATCAAATTTGAGTTATTTTTCTAATTCTTCTTCTTAGCTGCCTTTTATTACATTTTGTTGCATTCTAACTCAATTCATTACTCCCATATCACTTCTTTATTGATTGTAATGCCAATATCCTACCTTATAACTTTTATTGTGGATTTTGTTGCTTTCTTTGTGTTTAACATTGGGTGCTGCAAGAGCTTTGTGCTTTAAATTAGATTTACTTATCAAATTTTGAGTTTTTTAACTAGTCTTCTTCTTAGTCACCTTTTATTCATTTTTTCGCATTCCAACTTGACTCATTAGTCTGAAATCACTTCTTTGTAGATTGTAATCCTAATATCCTACCTTATACCTTTGGTTCACAATGCTTTGAACATTAGGTCTAAGTTTATAACTTAGGGTGATGTTCCTTTGAGCATTGGCATGAGGCTTTACTTTTGTTAAACCTGAATTATATTTAATAGGGTCTTCAAATCCTTCTTTTGATTATGGATTTTGTTGCATTCATTGTTTTTAACATCAAGTGCAATGAGTGCTTTGGGCCTCAAATTAGATTTGCTCATCAATTGTGGATTTTGTTGCATTCCATGTGTTTAACATTAGGTGCTGAGAGAGCATTGAGTGCTACAAGATCTTTGCACATTAAATCAGATTGGCCTATCAAAATTTGAGCTTTTCCTCTAGTTTTTTAGATTAGCCGCTTTTTATTGTGTTTTCTCGCATTCCAACTCGACTCATTACTCTGAAATCACATTTTCATAAATTGTAATGCCAATATCCTACCTTATAACTATGGGCCACGATGCTTTGACCATTGTGTCTAGGTTTATAAGTTAAGTTCCTATTCCTTTGCACATTTGGCCAACACATTACTTTTCTTAAACCAGAATTATGTTTCATAGGGTCTTCAATTCCTTCTTTTGATCGTGGGTTTTGTTGCATTCTATTTAACATTGGGTGCTATGAGAGCTTTGGGCTTTAAATCAGATTTGCTTATCAAAATTTGGGCTTTTTATCTAGTTCTTCTTCCTAGCTCCATTTTATTACATTTTGTCACATTCCAACTTGGCTCAATACTCTCAAATGACTTCTTTATAGATTGTAATGCCTATGTCCTACCTTATAACATTGATTGTGGGTTTCATTGCATTCTTTGTGTTTAACATTGAATGCTGCAAGAGCTTTGCGTTTTAAATTAGATTAGCTTATCAAAATTTGTTTTCTTTCTCTAGTTCTTCTTGTTAGCTGCTTTTTATTAGATTTTCTTGCATCCCAACTGGACTCATTACTCTAAAATCATTTCTCTATAGATTGTAATGCCAATATCCTACCTTATAACATTGATTGTGGGT
>JAHOYR010004329.1:0-11019 GCA_023213295.1 Bruguiera hainesii
AATACAAATTTTTGAATATGACAAACTATTATTGAACTATGAGGATCGTATTAGGAGTAAAATAGAACATATTATCGTGAAATTGGAGTAAATGCTTAGTTAGTTGGGAAAGTATCCTTCCTAGCATTTGTTGGACTCATTGGTCCCTTCTTACCTAGATATATGACTCAAAATCTTTTATTTTAGTATTTTTGGGAGTTACAACCTAAAATAATTAAAGTGAATATAAATTCATTTTTGACTAAAAAACCTACCTAGCCCGGTTATGAGAAAAAAAAAAAAAAAGAGGCTGCCGAAAGAGAGAGAAAAAGAGACCACCAAATGAGAGAGAGGAAAATGTAATATTCTTTGATCTTACATTTAGAAAGGATATTTATGTCCGATCAAACTGAAACTTGGATAGTTGATAGAAGACATTTGGTTCTTAATTTTGAACGGTGAAGATTGTGTTTTGAGCATAATAACTCATACTTCTCTTCAGTTTTCATAGGTTTATACTCTAGGCGATTTTTCTGTGTGCAGTTTTGATCCATATAATCGGAGGATTGTTTGTTGTCCGATCAATCTTATTTTTGGTCAGTAGTTGGAGGACATATAAATCTTCTTTTTGGATGGTTGGATTGGATTTTTGTAAACTGAAAGGGCAAGTTTTCCATTAAATCCGAGGCCTCTGAATTTTGCACATAAGTATCATCACAAAGTTTATTAACTTCCTTTTCTTTTGCCCCTTTAGCAAGTGAATTAATTGACTTTGTTAGAAACTAGGGCCTTTTTTGTTAAATTTTTGTTTCACTTTACATTTATTAGAATAATGCTCTATTTTTTTGCATTTATAACAAATAACTATTTTCTTTTTCCTTTTCTATGGAGTAGGCCTTTTTTTCTTTTAATTTTTTCTTTTTATAAAAGAATTTCTTCTGGGGTATGAGTTTACAACCTGTCATTCTGAATTTTTTAAGATATTTCAGAGGTGGATTACCTATTTATTTATATAAGTCTTTTAGGAGTTTTTCACCTTGAATTTTCTTATTTTCCTAACTACCTATGTAGTATTAGTTCATTGCAAAGTTTAACTCCTTTAGGCACCACCTTAACAACTAATTCTCTATAGGTATAAATAAAATAATTAATAACTCTACTATAATAGGATTTTAACCTATTTTTTACTTTAGCTATCATCCTTAGTAAAAATTTTAGAAAAGAAGACACCTTTGTACCACCTAAGGTGAGATAGATTCAAATATCTTAAATTAATAAGTTGCTCATATCATAAGTCTTATCTACCAATAAGATAGCTATACCAATAAAATGGTTGGTAATCATGTAAATTAGTTATGCACCCAAGTACGAAACCAATGCCATTCTTACATTCTCATCTTGATGTTTGAAAAGAGATTCTCAACATTTTGACATCTAAAAAATGGCAAATAAAGTCCATATTGATCAAACAAGAGGATGTTCTTAATTCTTGAGGTTGCATTACCTTTCAAGCAAGCAAAAGTACATGTAGTTTTTAAAATAAGGGTCAACAAGCTTCTCTTTTTATTGTCAAACTTAAACATGATAGGTCATTAGTTTTCCAACATGCTTTAAGCTTTATAATAATATTGTTTAATATCCAAATTTCACTAACACTCTAATTATCTTCATGTAGGCATGGATTTCATCCAAATGATGACTTACGAGTGCAAATGTGATAGCATGACTATGAACACTAATTCTACAAAAAACAAGCTCTTACTTATTGGTTTCTTTGTTAATGTATTGTTGCCTATGGCTAGGCTTCCTTAGCTCTACGAGACCATCGCCTTTGCATCAAACACAAGTGCAAAGCTTCACATATTAAGGACATGAGATCAAACTATCATCCAAATGGTTCAAATGAGTGCTCAATTTATGGTTTTGTTTAATGATGATCCTCATTGTTATATTGCAAACTTTTTTGAAATTTGTGATACTTTTAAGTATAATGGTGTGAGTTATGATGCTATTAGGCTTAGATTGCTTTCTTTTTCATTGTGTGATAAAACAAAGGGTTGGCTTATCTCTTTTCCTACTAGATTCATTACTACTTAGGTTACTATGAAATACAAATTTTTGGCTAAATTTTTCTTTTTTTCTAAAATGACTAAACTAAGGAATGATATAACTACTTTTACCAAATTTGATAATGAGTCATGGAAAAGATTTCTAGATTTTCGTAAGAAGTGTCTTCATCATGGTTTACCAATATGGCTTCAAATTCAATCTATTCATAATGGTTTATACCCTTTTAGTCATTATATGTTTGATGTAGCTATAAAGTTACCATTATGAGAAAGATACTGAAAGAAGCCTATGATGTTTTAAAGAGATGGCTTCAATAATTACTAATAGGGTAAGGAAATAATTACTTAAAAGGGAGGTAGTTTAAAAAATGTTGATTCTTTTACTACTTTGCACAAATTGACTCTCTAGATAAAAAAGTTTAATAGTCTAAGAGCATCATCAATGAGTATTTCATCTAAAGTGTTATGTGAATTTTGTGGTTAAGTGTAAAATGTCAAGTAAAAATCATTTTTCTTCTAGTTTTTTGTTTTTTTTATAAGCATGCTAATTTTTTCTCATGGTGGTAGCACTAACTTAAATCCTCACTTCAATACTTCCAATCCATTATGGAAGAATTATCTTAACTTTTCATTGACAAATATTCAAACTAAAGCACCTACAAGGTTTCAACAACAAAATCAACAAGAGAGGAAGTAGGGTAATAGTGCCAAAATTAAGTTCCAAACTTAAGAGGCATCTAATAGGAATTTAGAAGTTCAAGTCATACAACTGGTTAGTTTTGTTTTGGAAAGAACTCAAGGAGTTTTACCTAATAGTACCTAAAAGAATTTGAAGGAACAAGTGAAAGCCATCACTTTAAGAAGTGGTGAGCAAAGAGTAGAAAATAAAAAAGAGAGTGAAAACGGTCCTAACCTAGGAGAGAAGACACCTTAAACCTATGAGCATTAAAAAGGAGAAAAATAATCGGTTCGAGTTATAAATTGAGGAAAAAATGATGATGGTGATAAGGAACAAATCTAGAAGGCTTCTTTATGACCTAAATGTTAAACCTTAGAAGTATAAAATTCCTTTTCCTCAAAGATTATTACAAGCTAAATTGAATAAGAAATTTGCTAAATTTTTAAAAGTGCTTAAAAAGTTGCATATTAACATTCCTCTTATTAATGCTATTTCATAGATGATGAGTTATGCAAAATTCTTAACAGAGATCCTAACAAACAAAAGGAAATTATAGTAGTTTGAGATGGTGAAATTGAGTTAAGAATGTGATAGCCTTGAGAATTGAGATGTGATAGCCACTCAAGCTACTGAAACTGAAGCTATCAAACTTTAATGGTGAGAATCCACACGCATAGTTGAGGAAGTGTAATTGTTATTTTCAATACTACAATGTGATAGAGGAAAGGCTAGAAATTGTGGCCATGCACATGGATCCATCACAATTAAACACTATTAAGGAGTTTTATAAGTTACGACAGATAATAGGAGTGAGAGTATACTAGAAGCATTTTGAGGAGCTCCATTACTTATTGCTAGTTAGAAATCCCTTGGTTATTGAACCATTTTTCATTTTGAGCTTTCTCAGTGAGCTTGACAATGGGATTCAGCTAATGGTGAAGATGATCTAGCTAGCCACACTTAATTAGGCCTTTGAGTTTGTAGTCCTGTAGGAAGTAACCATGAGTGTTGTTGGAAAAAAGGAAAAGCATAGTACTCTAAACAGAGTAGCTGAGCCACAAATGAATGTGGCCACTAAGGGAATTGAGGATCTATCCAAAGGAACCTTAAACTGTTTGTCATGGGATGAATTGAAGAGAGTCAGAATGTGCTATTGATGTGGTGACAAGTATACATATGGTCATTAATGCTCTCGGAAGCTGTTTGATGCACTGTAAGGCGAGGAGGTTGAGCATGACGCCTTAACGGTCAATCAGCCACCATTTTGGGATTATTGAGTCCTTGAGAACAAGGACAATTTTGGGTCAGGGAGGGTGTTAGGATCCATACCCTAAGTCCATTATGAGTGATGAAGGTAGTTTAATAGTATAGAATAATAGGTTGGGTAATATGTAACGAAAGTCTGCTAAAAGTACATATATATAGGTACTATTACATAGGAGACAGGTAGACAATGAATTAATTCAAAAACTCTATTTCCTCCATTCAATTGCTTTGTCGCTTTCTCTTTATCCTTCTTTCCTTTTCTCTAAACTTTATTTTCTTCTCTCGATCACTTTCTCTCTTTCTCTCTCTTTCTCTCTTTCTTCTCTCTCACACAATTAATTCACGGATTCCATTCCTTTACGATCATAACAAATTAGTATCAAAGCACCGACCTTAGGTGTTGCTCCAACTTTGGGTAGGAAGCATAATCTGAATATGGCAGAGAACATGAGACTCAAAGTGGTGGATAAGCAACTCCAACGATATAAGTAGTTGATACAATTACTCGTTGAGAAGTTTTAACCATTGGAGTCTTTACCTGACTAAGTACAAGTACTAGAGATGCAACTTGTTGAGAGTGTCTAGGTGGAAGCTAAAACTGTAACGCAGCAAATGGTAGAGACTCTCACCATGCAAGCACTTATTCAGTACACAAACAAGGAAGGGGTGGTGGGAATGCCTGATAACTTTACGGAGCAAGGTATCCTTCTGTCTCTTAGAATTTAGCCCTTAGACTCAAGCAAAGGAAGTTTTGCTAAGGGATCGTCATGTGCTAGGAATTTGAGACCACCACCCAAGCCACTGAAACTAAAGTTACCACACTTCGAGGGTAAGAATCCACATGCATGGTTGAGAAAGTGCAATCATTATTTTTAGTACTATGACATGATAGAGGAAAGGTTAGAAATCGTGGCCATGCATATGGATCCATCACAATCAGATGCCACTAAGGAGTTTTATAAGTTATGACAAATAACAAGAGTGAGAGCATACCAAAAGTGTTTTAAGGAGCTCCACTACTTATTGCTAGTTGGACATCCCTCACTTACTAAACCATTTTTCATTTCGAGCTTTCTCAATGGACTTGATAATAGGATTCGAGCATTAGTGAGCTTTCTTTTGTTCAATTGCTTTATCTCTTTATCTCTATCCTTCTCTCATTTTCTCCAAACTTTATTTTCTTCTTTTGATTGCTTTCTCTCTCTTTCTCCTTTTCTTCTCTCTCATACAATCTATTCACGAATTTCATTCCTTTACGATCCTAACATGGCCCTTATGCATCTGGGCAACACTATTGAAGAGTAGGGTCCTAGGGGGAGAAACCTAATGAAACACGACCCAATGAAACAACCCTAAAAGCCTTTCTGGAAGAATTCTCAAATGTCTTTTTCAAGCTCATTACCCTTACTCCCCCATGTGTACATGATCCTAGGATCATTCTCAAGAAAGGAGCCTAGCCCATAAATGCATGGCCTTACCAATACCTAGCTCTCCAAAAGAATGTCATTGAAGCCATAGTGAAGGAGATTAAGGATGTTGATACAGAGCAGCACTAGTCTGTTTGCTACTTTCATCATTCTGGTGAAAAAGGAAGGATAATTGTTGGTGATTGTGCATAGATTACAAGGAACTGAACAATACCACTGTCAAAGACAAATTCCCCATTCCACTCATTGATCAACTGCTCAATGAATTGGGAGGAGCAATTCTATTTTCCAAAATTGATCTTTAATTGAGTTACCACCAAATTTGGATGCAGCTAATGGACGTGCATAAGAAGACATTTAAAACCCACAATGGCCACTATGAATTTCTAGTTCTTTCATTGGCATTAACAAATGCTCCATTGACCTTTTAGGGCCTGATGAATGACATCTCTGGGCCGTTTCTTCGGAGTTTCATACTGGTTTTCTTGAACGACGTCCTGGTCTACAGAAAAACTTAGGATGACCATCTTCTTCATCTGTGCCAAATCCTACAATTACTTTGGCAAAACAAGCTCTATGCAAAATAGAGCTAGTGTTTTTTGGGCCAAACAAAGGTCAAATATCTAGGCCATGTCATTTTAGTTGTCGGAGTGGTGACAGATTTCAAAAAGGTTAAAGCAGTTTTGAATTGGACCCTTACTAATCTTTGACAACGACTCAGGTTCCTTGGCCTCACCAACAATTACAATCAATTTGTTTGTGGTTATGCAAGAATCACCCATCCCTTGAATCAACTCCTTAAAAAGGATTCTTCCTGCACTTAGTCACTGGATGCCAATGATGCATTCTCACAGTTTGAGATGACTTGGGTCACCGCCCTTATTCTTGCCATGCCTAATTTCTTGCAAGAATTTACCATTGCAATGGACACTTCCGATTCGAGTATGATGCATTCAATAAGGACATAGAGGACTACGTATGAGAATGTGACATGTGTCAATGTTGTAAATTCGATCCCTCTGCTTTTCCCAGGTTGTTACAACCAGCTCCGATTCTAGGTGGTTTGTGGCAGGGTCTCACTGTGGACTTCGTTGATCAGTTACCGTGAAGTATAGGAAAGGATACCATTATAGAGGTTGCCGATCGATTCAATAGATATGCTCACTTCATCACCCAAACCCATCCATTCATTGCCAACACCATCGCCAAAGCCTTCACCGACAATGTTTTCAAACTACATAGATTGGGGTGATCTCTCCATCCTAGATTGTATGTATTAGAATAGGGATCATACTTTCTCTGCTGCCTTGGGAATCCTCCTATAATAGTCACTTGCATTTTATGAAGATTTGAGTACAAATTCGTTGCATGTTCCATTGTTGAACATATGCCACATGCCTTAACTTGTTGTATCCTACAACCATCTGTTGAACAATAGAGGCAAGATAAAAATTTTGTTGTTGAAAAATAAATGTATTTACCTCATTCACTTTTCTGATTGGGGTATTTTGTCTCGCCTTAAACTATTGGGAATTTGTTTTCATATTAGAGATCAAATTCCTTGCAGCATTAGACATCTTGCCCATCAAAGCTTCTCCACTTGTTGCATCTATCATGTTCCTGTCTATAGGGAGTAAGCCCTCATAAAAATATTGAATCAATAACTAGTCACTTATCTAGTAGTGTGGACAGTTTGCACCCAACTTCTTGAATCTCCCTCAATACTCATGAAGGGTCTTTCCATTATATTGATGAATATGACAAATTTCCTCCTTATAGTCACAACCCTATAAGTTGAAAAAGGCTTTTTCAAGAATTGATTCTTCATCTTATTCCATGTTGTGATTGACTTTGATGATAGATAGTAAAGTCAATCCTTAGGATCATTGGCTAAGGAGAATGGAAAAGCTCTCAATTTTATCTAGTCATCTATCATACCTAATGGCTTTATGCTTGAATAGACAATATGGAATTCCTTCAAATGCTTATTAGGATCCTCACCTGTATGACCATGGAAAGAGGTAACAAATGTATCAATTCTAATTTAAGTTCAAAAGCTCTAGGTAATTTAGGATATTTTATACATAAAGGTAGTAAATTAAAATTAGGAGTAGCAAACTCTTTCAAAGTCTAGTTATTCATAGCCATGTCTTTAAGCTTTGAATCATTAGATGAACTACTAGATATGACATTAAGGGCTATGTTAATGCTAAGTGAAGTAACCATAGATTGCTCTTGATTCTACCAAGCCTATCTTCTCAACTTATGCAAGGTTCTCTTAATTTTTGGATCAACATTTAGTTCACTAGAGGGAGATGATTGAGTCATAAGTCATAAATAAACATAAAATAAAAAGAAGTATGCAAAGATAATTAAAAAAATTCTGACCAAGAACACAAAAAAGTTGTTAAAACCTTATCAAATAATATTTTTAAGGCATAAAAAGGTAGGGCCAGTGGCATAGCTATAGGTTCTACTCAAAATGTCATTTTCCTTGAAAGAGTAAAGTCTTATCACTTAATTAAGCTGAGAATTTCTTAATAAATAGTACCACCATAATTGAAACACCAAAAATGCCTAAAAAAATACAAAACTTAACAAATAAAATGGGAGATAATGCTATAATCAACTAAGTATAGCTAAAAGGTTCAAAAAATGAAAAATAATTGATAAAAAACATTCCTTAACAATGGGGCCAAATTCTGGAAGCTATTGTTAAAACGCCAAAAATTTAATACCTTATTCTCAATTATTCAATGGTAGATGGTTTAAGTAAGGGTTGATTCCATAAGAAATGCAATCATTTCACTACTACTTAATTAAAAATTTAAAATATTAACATAATTGGGGAGGAATAGTTGAATTTTGATTTTGTAATAAATAAACTAAATAAACCAATTAAAGAAAGATCAAATACTAAAAGTCTAGTTCCAAGTTCATTCATAAATATGATATTCAATGATTTCGATCCCCTACAATGTTATATCAATTCTAATGGAACTATCAATCTTAAATAACAACAAGTTCTGTTACATGAATTTTTCCTTAGATATTCACTAAGAAAAATAAGTTTTTTATTTAAACTCTAACTATAATACCCTTATAATAAGCTCTATAGTGTAATATACTAGTAGCCTTTGGAACTAGGAAAATAGGTTAATACAAGTAACAATTACATAAACTTGGATCATTTAACTTGTATTGAGCCATTTATAATAATAAGATGAAAACTTGCCCATAATCTCTTATTGTTATTTACTACTTGGTGATTAGGAAGAGGGTAAAAATGGATCACAATTTCTTATTTTAACAATTGATATTTGTTTGATCAAGGCCAAACTAGATTAATTGAATAATCATTTTATAGTTCTCTCCTCATTTTGCTCTCAAAAGAAGATTATTTATATCTTAAAAATGTACATAGTAGCTACTAGCAAACCCTAAAGAATTAGGGTTTTCTTAATTTTTTAGAATTTTTGTATTGGCTTTTAAGTTAATTATGGACTAAATACAATCATAATTAAGGT
The DNA here is from genome assembly GCA_023213295.1 of Bruguiera hainesii. Taxonomy (NCBI): domain Eukaryota; kingdom Viridiplantae; phylum Streptophyta; class Magnoliopsida; order Malpighiales; family Rhizophoraceae; genus Bruguiera; species Bruguiera hainesii. The sequence goes on from JAHOYR010004329.1 coordinate 8,948, forward strand.
TTGACTTCTTTATAAAAGTCATAGTACTTCTCTTTATCTTTTCAATACATTAAGTCTTTCTTGAAAAAAAGGTCTAAAGTCTAAGTTATAAGCTAAAAATTAAGACTTTGTCTAGGCCATAACTGATTTTATAACAAATTTTTAAATATTTTTGAATAATTAAATAACCAATTTAGGCCTTAGTTTATTCATAACAATTATAAGCTTGAATGTATACTTTAATTCTCCCACACTTAGTTTTTGTACACCATTGAGCAAAACAAAGTCAATTTAAAGGAATAGTATACATTAATGATGCCTCATAACACCATTATAATTCACAAGCTTATTATGTTCAAATTTCAACCAACATATACACTTATGCACCAAACTTAAATTTAGCAATGTCAAATAAAATAACAACTAGCATGCTCATCTCTCTTCCTCTCTCTCCATGACATACACACCTAACAAAAATTGAAAGATTTCTATTTGTGAACTCTTATGCGTTAGCTCACTCTCTCATGAAGTGTTGTTGGCGAATGAAGGTGATTAAGCTAATGGTTTTATAGTTATAAGCACAACCCATTTTAGTCTCCTTAATTCCAACCATTTCTTTTGAAATTGGTCAGTAGTTATTGTTAAAGAACCAAAAATTTAATATCTGAAGTTCTCAACTTCACCCTAGGATCTACTAGTTTGTGATACTGAGAAGGGGGGTGAATCAGTATCACCACAATTCGCAATTCGTAGGAAAGTGAACAACTTCAATCTCTTCTTAAAAGCAAACTCTTTCTCATATTTGACTAAGGTAGATCTATTGCTACCTACTAATCACAATAGTCCCAAAGTTACCTTTCAGACACCTTGCCTAATAGACAATTCGGATGTTCTTGTTTAGGTCTTCGTTAGGTTATGGGTTGGCTGATACTTTAGCTGCATTCACAACTCAATTCAAAATACAAAACGTAAAGCAAATTAAGGACACACGAGATTTACGTGGTTCCGTCAACGTGACGTACATCCACGGTGGTAGGGACTCTCTCTTACCGAGACTATCCACTATACTTGAAAATTCCAGTTTCAATGGATGTCTTAATCTTCTGCTCCTTTCACTATTTCAATTACTAAACAAGTACAATACAAAGAGTGTCACTTACTGTGTCTACCCTTCGTCTAGCTCGTCTTGCCTCTGTTGAATTGAAAGGCTGCTCCACTGCCGCTTAGAAGTTCACCGCAATGCTCTCTAACCTCTCTTGAAGAAATCTAGAAATACGTTGAGTTCTTTCCGATGCTTCACCAAATTCCTTCTCTAGGTTGTCTCACAGAGCTCCTGCTTTCACCGTCTCACAGTTTCACAACTTGCACTCAAGCTTCTGGTCTGCCGTTTCACGTCTCTTGGCCTGCCTCACGCTACTGGTTTTTCTGGTTCACGTCTCTCGCCCTACCTCACGCTTCTAGTCTGCTGTCTTCTCTTCCAGGTGGTCTCACGAATACTAGGTCTGCTGTCTTCTCCTCCGGGTGGTCTGTTTCTTATTTCTCCTCTTGCTGGTTGTGCGTTTCTGGTTTGCTTGCAGGACGTGTTTCTGGTTTCCTTGCAGGAGGCGTTTCTGGTTTGCTTGCAGGATGTGTTTCTGGTTTGCTTGCAGGAGGCGTTTCTGGTTTGCTTGCAGGAGGTCGCACGTTCTGGTTTTCTCTCCCGGTGGTGACGTTTCTGGTTTGCTCTCCTGGTGGTGTTGTTTTTGATATTGCCGTTCTGCTCTCTCTTCCTTTTGGCCGGTTGCTGTAGGGTTGCTGTTTTTTTCAATTGTGTTGGCCCTCTCTCTCTAGTTTTGTCTTCCAAGGCCTTTATATACTCTTTTCCATGAAACCCTAATAGGGCTTACATGGCAAATTTACGTTCTTGCCCTTACACAGCAGATTTACTTTCTTGCCCTTCAATGTGGCTTTACTTTCTTGCCCTTCCATGTGGCTTTACTTTCTTGCACACTTAACCCTAGTTGACAACAATTACAACCCATACAAGGCTGTGGGAACAACAATATCTTACTTTGATTCTTCAATAATAGATAGTGCGAACAAGGTCACAAGGA